>MU223437.1:2835808-2846844 GCA_018584345.1 Thuja plicata | reverse complement strand
CCGGGGAGGGCGGAGCGGCCGCTGGGGGCGGCGGGGGCCACTGTGCAGGGAGCCGGCGGAGCGCGGCGCGGGGAGCGTGGGGAGCGAGCGGCGGCCGGAGGTTGCAGAGATGGCGGCGGAGGCTGCAGAGACCGGCGGCGGGGCTTGGGAGGGGCAGACTAGTGGCGCGGCGGGCCCGGGCGGCGCGCGGGATGCGCGCCCAAAATTTTGCACTGCGTGTTTTAAAACGCCAAAAAAAAATATTAAAATATGTTTTCTTTTAATTTTTTTTTTATTTTTCTCATACGTACGGCCCGTAGGAGGCCGAAAAAATTCTCCAGAGCCCCGGTGTCCAAATCGGACAAACCTTATATGGTTTCTAGGGTTTTTGGGCCTTCTGGACGCAATGGCAGTGTCCGTTTGGGCCCAAAATGCCTCCAAAAATAGAGACCCCCTAGAACCAATGAACAAATGCCAAAAAAGCCTCTGAAAGCTTCAAACCCTCACTGCTTCAACAAAGAACGAACAGCCAGCTGTAGAGTGGCTCTGATACCATGTTAGGATTGCTAAACTGCAATCTTCCCAAGAACACCTGCACGCATAGCTATTACAAACAGAAGCAAAAGACAGAGAGGTAGAAGAATCTATGGCGGCCAAAATGAGAGAGAAGAGATATCCATGTTGAAAAGAATAATTTCTATTAACAACAATATTGAATACAAAACTCTGTAAATAAAACTAAGCGATGATTCCTTATAAAGGATACCGAAGCCGTAAAAAGGAAACTCTCAGAAAATAGAAAGTTTCCTAAGTATAACTTAAGCACAAAAGAGTAATTACTAAATTACTCTAACAGAAACCTCAAGTAGTATTAGTCACTCCTGCCATGGAGGAAAAACCACTATATAAATTTCCATATGGAATAAATCTCCATAGGTGTTCTTAGCACCCCTGTTTCATGGTGTAATTGCATAGGCACCCCTATTTCTTAGCATGTGTTCTCGACACTTAGCCTTTCTCCATCATGCCTTGGTCTGGAATTGGTCTTTGTCTTTATCTACAGGGCATAATTGTGTTAGCTTTGGTCTCGTGGATGCGTTAGTCTTTAGGATGCCTCACAAATGGTTTTTTTTAACACCACCCCAAATATATTTTTCAATACAACCCCTAACAAGGCGTGAAAATGTGTCACACTTCTATGAATCATTCCATCCAAGGTTGATCAAGAATGAGGCCTCAAATATCGATCCATAGCTCTCTAGTCATGGAGTGAAAATGTGTGTAATGGAGGCCCTCAGATTGACCTAGTTAGTGCCCATGCAAGTACACCATGAAACGAGAGATTCAAATGCATGAAAATGAGATCTACTCTATATGATAACAATGCATCAAAGAAAATTAATCTAAATGATAACAATGCATGATTATTATATGAAAGGAAATACAAATGCAAGATTAATCTATGAAAATAAACATGAATCTAATCTACATGAATAGCCATGGATGCAAGAAGAAGAAGACAAGAAGAGAGAGGTTGCAATATTCAAGCTTGAGTGCTCAAATCCTCCTCCAAAATTGCTCTCCAAACCTGCAACATAATAATACTATAAAAACCTAATATTGATAGATGATTGATGATTATCAAATGAGAAGGAGAGATTTCCTTATATAGGAAAGTGAACGGTTGAGATTAAGAGGCAAAAAGAATTGATCAATGGTTGAGATTAAGAGACAAAAACCCACCATTTAGGAAGATGTGAAGAAAAATGGATTTTTATTTAATTTATTTCCTTTTTCATCAAATAAAGTGCTTTAAGTGAGGATTTTTATTTATTTAATTAAAAGAGGGGTTTTCTTTATAATTAAATAAATTAGCAGAATTTTATTTAATTAAATGAGAGGAATTGAATTTAATTAAATAAGAGAAATTTTATTTAATTAAAAGGGAGAAATTTACTGTAATTAAATAAGATAAATTTTATTCAATTAAAAGGGAGATTAAATCTTTTAATTAAATAAGATAAATTTTATTTAATTAAAAGAAAATTAAATCTTTTAATTAGATAAAAATGATCAAACCTTAGGAAATATTGAAATAATTGAATAATTGAATTAATTACAATTTGATCAAGAAAATTGATTTAAATTGAAAATATTGGAAAATATTGATTCAAAAATTTGATAAATTGATAAAATGATAAATGGGGCCCAAAGTCTAGGTGAGCATTTTAGGGTGCATACATTTGCCCCTTTTGACAAATGTGTGGTCGACTCAAGAACACATGTAGTCAAAGAATGCAGTTGAACTGTGAGGTCAACTTGGGATCACAAAACAACCCAGATGTGTGGTCGATTTGGGAACACATCAGGACAAAAATAAGCACAATTGAAAAAGACAAAGTGAACACCGAAATAAGTAATTGACATGTCAGAGATAAGAATCTCAAGCAAGACAGATATAATTGATAAAGTTGAATCAAAGATTGAAGTTTGATAGGTACTGCCCCCTCGTGATCAAAATCAAAATGAGATAGAGGAGAAATAGCAAATTGATAAATTTGATCAAATCAAACTAAAGATAAGGTTCTTGATGTAAGATGAAAGATATAAAGATCACAAAACCAAGGTAGATCATCAAGCATGAAATATTATGCCCCAAGGTTGAAGAAGAAGAAGAAGAAGAAGAAGAAATGGAAAGAAATGGAGAGAAGAAAGAGAATTTGCCTCAAGAAAGAGAATGCCCCAAAATTAATCAACTGTTTAAGATAGAAAATTTTGATTGAGATCATGAAAGAAGATAAGGAAATCAATATCAGAACGTGATCACAGTTGATTAAAAGTCCACAAGAAAGATGAAGAAAACCCTCTCAAAATCATAATACATCCTAAAAATGCAAATTAACATGAAGTCTAACAATGCAAGCTACATGAAAATGCAAAGGTGTACTTGCAATAGAGCAACAAACATAGGATCTTGTGTTCATCATTCATAAGAGAAAGTAAAGGAGCTTATTTTCATCATTGGACCATTATTAATGGACATCAGAAAATCACACAATCATCACTAGTCACAAGTGCAACTATGAAGATATGAATGTAATTTATATTGGAAACATCACACAACCATCACTAGTCACGAGTGCAACTATGAAGATATGAATATGATGTATATCAGATTTGAAATGTGGAAAGATTCTAACATAAGCATCAAAGACATAAAAGGTCAAGATGACAGTGTTGTTAGCTTACCCAATTTAATATAGCAAAACCATGCTTGCATCAAGGCATAGAGGCCAGGATGACCAGCAGAATAGTTGTGCAACAACAGTGAAGCATAAAGTAGGAAGAAAATGAAAAAAACATGCCCCATGCCCCAAGTCCTCTAGCTATGCATCACGGAGAGACTTATTAGACAAGGACATTCAACGAAAATCAATAATAGTCAGCACACAAAGAAAATATCATGACATAGCTCAAGCATTAAGTGTTGCATTTAAAAATTTAATTGTGTTAACTGATACTGAGTTCCGATGATAAGGATCGAATGCTTGCAAGCAGGTAAGACCACATGATAAAACTAGCTAAGACCAAACTGATAAGTGTTGAAAAACACTCAATGTCAGGGGTTGTATTGAAAAATATAGTTGGAGTGGTGTTAAAAAACACCATTTGTGAGGCATCCTAAAGACTAACGCATCCAAGAGACCAAAGCTAACACAGTTATGCCCTGTAGACAAACACAAAGACCAATTCTAGACCAAGGCAACAAGGACAAGGCATGATGGAGAAAGGCTAAGTGTCAAGAACACGTGCTAAGAAACAGGGGTGCAAAGGCCTCAAGTAGCACCCGTTTCCAGGTTTTCACCACTTGGATTTTATTACAATTTTTTCTCTTTTCATTTTTTTCATTTTTTTTCTTCTTTTTTCAGGACTTTTTATAAATTTTTTTGAATTTTTGCTACCAAGGCGCCTATTTCCAGGTTTTCACCAAGGCACTTTTTCTATTTTTTTGAATTTTTTGAATTTTTTTGATTTTTTTTTTAAATTTTTGGAATATATAATTTTTTTGAAGATACATCAAAGCGTCTTTTGCTAGGTTTTCACTAAGATGATCATTTTTTTAAGACATTTTCTGATTTTTAGAATTTTTGACAATATATCATTTTTTTAATTTTTTTAGGATCAATAATTATGTACAAAAGGATGCCCCCAGACAGAATGGGCATCATGGATAGAACTTATTCAGGTGCAAGACATTGATAGGATCAGGGAGCTATTCTCCATTCTTTGTAGATAGTAAATAAGCACATGTCCCAAAAGTTGCTGTGATAATGTAAGGCCCTAGTCAATTAGGTTCAAATTTTCCCTTTTGATCTCTATGTTGTTGATTCTTAGGATTTTCACGTAGGACAAGATCTCCTACCTAGAATTCTCTAGGGTGAACCTTTTTGTTGAAGGATTTGGACATATGCTTTTGATAGACCCTCATATGGTCAAATGATGCTTGAAATTTTTCATCTAGAAGTTCTAACTCTTGAAGTCTCATGGCATGGTAGTCTTCATCTGTAACTAGAACATGGAGAGAAACTCGAAGTGAAGGAATCTCAACCTCCAAAGGTAACACTGCTTCAGCACCATATGCAAGGGAAAAAGGAGTAGCCCCAGTAGGAGTATGAATACTCATTCTATAGGCCCACAAAGCCAGATTTATTTGTAAATGCCAATCTCTACCATTCTTGCACACTGTTCTATGCAAAATTTTAAGAATGGTCTTGTTTGATGCCTCTGCTTGACCATTTCCTTGTGGGAAGTAAATGGAGGACCAATGTTGTTTAATCTTGAATTTCTTTCAGAGTTGTTTAAGGTCCTTATTTTTGAACCGGCCTCCGTTGTCAGTAATAATCTCGGAAGGCACTCCATATTGACAGATGATATGGTTCAGAATGAATAGAGAAACCGTCTTTCCTGAGGCAACAAAAAATGGGACAGTGTCTACCCATTTAGTAAAGTAATCAGTAGCAGTAATGATAAATTTGTGTCCACTTAATGAGTTGGGATGAATTCGCCCAACGAGGTCAAAAGCTCAGCGCTGAAATGGCCAATGAGAAATAGAAGGAATAAGCTCCCTACCCTGAGCATGTATCAAGTTACCATGTTTCTAACACTTTTCACATGACTTTGCAAAAGCTACTGCATCAAACGACATTGTGGGCCAATAGTACCCTACCCTAAGCAACCTTCGGGCCATGGCAAGACCATTGGAGTGTCCCCCATAGATGCCCTCGTGAATATCAACTAATGCTTGATCGGATTCTTCCTTCTTTAAGAATCTAATAAGTGTTCCACATAGACCCCTCCTATACAAATCACCAATGATAAGGGAATGGTGAGAGGCGTTTCGGGTAAGGTTTCAGGTACAATGCCATCACAAAGATATGAGTAAATGGCACCATAACGGGGTGATTCATGACCAACAAGGGTACAAATGATATGGATTTCTTGGGAGTCAAAGATAGGGTGATGTAGCTCTTCGACTAGGAATTCAAATCTGGATTCATGTTGCTCTAACTAAAGGAGTGAAGCAAGTGTAGCCATAGCATCAACTACTTTGTTTTCTGCTTTGGGGATTTGCTAAAATGTGACAAATGTGAAATATCTCTTTAAAGAATCAACCATTTTCTTGTAAGGTACCATTTTCTCATGTTTTGTTTGATATTCATCATTAACTTGGTTGATTATCAGCTGTGAATCCCCATAGATGTGTAATTCTACAATTCTCCATTCTATGGCTATCTTAAGTCCATTGGTTAGAGCCTCATACTCAGCAATGTTGTTTGTACATGGGAACAATAATTTGTAAGAATTAGGAATTGTGTACCCATGAGGAGAAATAAACAAAACACTAGCTCCTGAACCATTTTACATAAAAGATCCATCAAAGAACATCTTCCAAGTTCTTTAAGTCATATACATAAGATGTTCATTTGGGAAGTCAACTTGAATATGTACATCATCTTTTAATGGGAAATCAGCCAATTGATTTGCTATAACTTGTCCTTTGATTGCTTTTCTCTCAATGTACTCAATGTCAAATTCTGAAAGTACCATCATCCATTTAGCAAGTCTACCTGTGAGGGCAGCCTTAACAAATATTTGAGTGGATCTATTTTTTCTATGAGGTGTATAGTATGTGCAAGCCCCACAGTGGGCGCCAAAAATGTGTGATGAAAATGTGTCACACTTCTATGAATCATTCCATCCAAGGTTGCTCAAGAATGAGGCCTCAAATATGTTCCATAGCTCTCTAGTCATGGAGTGCAAAGGTGTGTAATGGAGGCCATCAGATTGACCTAGTTAGTGCCCATGCAAGTACACCATGAAATGAGAGATTCAAATGCATGAAAATGAGATCTACTCTATATGATAACAATGCATCAAAGAAAATTAATCTAAATGATAACAATGCATGATTATTCTATGAAAGAAAATACAAATGCAAGATTAATCTATGAGGATTTTCATCAAATAAAATGCTTTAAGTGAGGATTTTTTATTTATTTAATTAAAAGAGGAGTTTTCTTTATAATTAAATAAATTAGAAGATTTTTATTTAATTAAATGGGAGGAATTGAATTTAATTAAATAAGAGGAATTTTATTTAATTAAAAGGGAGAAATTTACTTTAATTAAATAAGATAAATTTTATTTAATTAAAAGAAATTTAAATCTTTTAATTAGATAAAAATGATCAAACCTTAGGAAATACTGAAATAATTGAATAATTGAATTAATTACAATTTGATCAAGGAAATTGATTTAAATTAAAAATATTGCAAAGCATTGATTCAGAAATTTGATAAATTGATAAAATGATAAATGGGGCCCAAAGTCTAGGCGACCATTTTAGGGTGCATACAGTGAGTCCTCCTTGTTAGAGAGGGTTAACCATAGTGGACACTTCCTTTATTGGGTAAACCACATGGACGAAACCTCAAGCAGTATTAGCCACTCCTGCCGTGAAGGAACAACCACTATATAAATGTCCATGTGGAATAAATCTCCACAGGTGTGGTCTCTCGTTGGGCTATCCGATCTCCTCAACAGCTCTTGATTGATTAAATTCTCAGAGTGTGTCAAAACCCTGGTGCACTTGGATTGGAGTTCACCCACTTGAGATTGCAAGAGTTGCAGAGTTGACCATTACTATGAACCATAGTGCAACCAAAATTTTCTTTTCTAGGAATATGTGCATGATTGAAAAATATTTTGAGAACATACACAAGTGGAGTTCTTAGGGAGTAGAATACTATGACACTATTCTTGTTCATGTTCAAGGTTGCTTTGTCCCTTGCTCATTATTTGAAGACATTTGTTTTCTTGAACTCCCTAATTGTTGTCTTGTGTGCTTGATTAATGATAAAAATCTATTAATTCATGTAGTTGGTCAATTAAAACGAACAAATACTGAGTTCTTGAGTCAAAAACCAACTTTTTACAACTTGCTGTCAGCACCTGTGGCCTCCCATTTTGCCAACTTTTGCTCGAGCCTGCCTGTTTCTTCGTGTGAAACTATCCCAAATTTTTAGAAATAGTTGATCCAAGTCAGATCAGGTCACTTACCCTACTGTTAGAAGCCTATTTGCACTTTGGATTCTTTCATTTTGACCTCTTGAACTAGCAATCTTTGATTTCACGACTACCCTTTCTTGGAGTCGTTGAGCTAGAAACCATCCTTGTTGAGAAGATAAAACTTTGGATCCTTTGATTACACACTTGTAGAGTTTTAGTAATCTCTTGTCCATTCACTTTCATACAAATTCAAATTCAATCAATATAAATTGGGTAAATCATCCTCTTGATCCATATGTGTTAGGGTATCCACTCATTCAATGGGCACCTCTATGGTAGTGTTGGTTTACGCCTCTTCCAAAATTCTATCTTATCACCTCTCTTTTGGACAAGTGACTGCTTTTACTATCCTGGTTTGTTATCAACATTTCTTAGGTTCATCCTATCACCTAGTACCTTTTCTTTAATGCAGGTTACAACAAGATATCAAGTAGATCAAGGAAAGCAACCTCAAGTAGTCTTTAACCAATTACCCTTAGTTCAAACTCACCAAAAACATAAGGGAAAAGAACCCATATTTTATCAATCACCCAGGAACAACTCTGAAGTTTGGTTTTATCCCATGATTAACCTTAGTGAGTTGAGTACACCCTTAGCATCTTCTCACTCAGATATGGATATGAGTTACACAATGACTCGATGAGAGAGGAAAGAAATGGATAAATAGCTTGATGACATATTTGAAAAACATAGAGATACCATTTTGTTTGGTAGTTCCTATCATGAAAATGGACCAATCTCACCCCTTATCCCAACTAGATATCTGGATGCATACCAAAGGGTTGAAAGAGGTAAGAGGCAAGTGTATCAAGAAGAACAATCACAAAATGAAAACCAAGATGATGAACCTTATGAAACTTGTGTGAATGTTACATACACCAATGACTTGTTTAGACATTCAAGACCAAGTTCACCACTCAAAATACCTTCAATATACATGAGTGAAAGACTTCAAAAAAATGAGCGTGAAAAGAAATCCTTCGTAGACAAGCAAGATGAAAAGGAAGAGAAATTTAGACTCCTAGAGTTGGAGAGACAAACATTATTGGAGATATAAAGGAAAGCCTTCAAAGAAGAGAAAGATAGACTCTTGGATCAACAACTTAATGATCGATTTAACAACATGCATGTTGGTGGTGGAAATAGCTCTCCTCCATCCACCCCTCCTAAGACTCCATGAAGTGGAAGACGTTCAAGAAAACCTTCAGGATCTCCTAGCCCTAGAAGAAGAGGGCTTCAAGACATGATCATTATAGGAGATGAAAACCTCTTAGGAACTCCAGACAACCTTCCCAATGTGCTCACCATGGTTCACAATAGGGGGGTACTAGATCAAGTTTTGACTTTACGAAGATATAACAAGAACCACTCTTCCAGCAGTATGTGGAGAGATACTTAGAGAAAAACAAATACAAGCTCCTAGAGAGTTGAATCAACAAGGGCGCTAGGGTCCCCTACAAATTTGATGTGGACAAGAAGATTGAGAAGCAAGGTCCATCTCAAGAAGAAGAGATTAAACAAATTAAGAGTATGATGGAAAAGATGTTGGCACCCAAGAGATCATTCTCATTTAATTCAATTTTTCCTAATCCTTTTGAAAAAAGTGTTAACATGAAATACTTCCATAGAAATGTTGAGATCCCTCAATATGATAATTATAATGGGAATAGAGATCCACATGATCATTTGCGTCAATTATATACCACAAGTTTTGAGTTCCATCAAGATGACTCATATCTCATGAGATTGTTCCCAAGGAGTCTTAAGGGTCAAGTGATGGAATGGTTCACCAACAAAACTCCCCCCGTTAAGACTTTCAAAGAGCTCATCCATAGATTTGTCCAAAACTTTCCATACAACCTTTCAAGATCTATCACCTTGTTGGACTTATGCAACTTAAAGCAAAATCAAGGGGAATCGTTTGTCACTTTCTTGCAAAGGTAGAGATGAAAATGCTCTCGCTACTCTAGGACCATCCCAAAATGTGGTATGAAGTTAGGAAGATGGTTTTTGGTTCCTTTGACACCATGGTTGAAACCGCATGTAGGATTGAGGATGTTTTGAAAGAACAAGGAATTTTGACCAAACATGGAAACAACAACAACAACAACAATGGTCAAAATAAAAACAACCCTAGCAAAGATAAAGGAAAGAACTCACATTGGAATGGGAACAAACAAGTGGTTAATGAGGAAGTTGTAGACTCCTCCCAACCCAAAGATCAAACTATTCTCCACTTTTCTAGTGTTGTTCAAGCCATGAAACTCAATGTATCTAATCAACAAGAGAACAAGCCAAGATACCAAGATATGCCTAAGAAAGAGAGACGTCAATTTTCAAAACTTGGTGATTCATATGAGGATGTCTTGAAAACACTCATTGCCAACAACCTTGCACATCCTCAAGATCCCGCGAAAAATTATATACTTGATGTTAAGACACATTGGTGGGATGAGAAATCCTTTTTCAAGTTTCACAATGGCATTGGACATGATATTGAAAACTATTGGAAACTCAAACATATCATCCAAGATCTCATTGAGAATGGAAAACTTAAGGTAGATGGACTAAACACCAACATCGATCATAAGGCATTCAAATAACCTTTGCCTAAGTATGAGAAGGGGGAAACCTCTAAACCTAAGAATGGCAAGGCTGAAGTCAATTACACTTACACAAATGCAGAGAATGTTGTCAACATGCTCAAAGTTGTAGAAGAGAATGTCAACATGATGAGGGATAAAGATCCCTATGATTATGATCTAGATATGGAATCTCCTCCTATCTTTGATGAAGAACCCATCTTGGTGCTAAGGGGTCCTAACTCTAAAGTGTGATCTCAAACTCTCAATGTTGTCACATGAATCCAAGGTCTCGTTGTCATTAGAGGACCCAATTCAAGTCAACCAAGTGAACCTTGTAACCACCTAAATTTCAGTCTGTCGTAACTGTAGACCCTATTTGCCCTAAGTATGATCATGCCCTCGATTTGTGTCCAAATGACCCTGTTATTGTTTGGCATATTTCTTTTAATCAATTTAATGTCCTAGGTGATTTTTATCACTGACTTATGTTATCTATTATAGCCATACAATTTAAATCAATATCGACCAATCAGATCAAATCTAAATCAAACATGACTATAGTATTTAATATGAAGGAATTAAATAAATCTCTAAATCAAATGAATCACTTGGATTCCAACCCATTCCCCTAGCCTATTTTAATTTAATTATAATGGCTATAGTCCCTTAATTATCAAAAAGCAATTTAATTGTTTTAATAATTAAATCCTATATTCCTAAATGAATTAAATAAGTTTATTTAATTTATTAATATTCCCTTAAACCCTAACCTAACCCTTCTCAACCACCTCTACCCTAGGTTCTAACCCTAACCTAACCCATCTCACCCACTTCTACCCTGGG
>MU223437.1:2804666-2835708 GCA_018584345.1 Thuja plicata | reverse complement strand
TGCCTTGTGCATTAATAGCACCTACATGTGCATTAATGGCACCTACATGTGCATTTATTGGGCCTCCAAGCTCATAAATGAACCTTGTCCCCCCCTCTCTCTCCCATTCTTCTATAAATAGAAGCCTATTTTGAGAGCAAATAAGCCTTCCATAGAGATAAAATTTGCATTGTTATGCTGCCATTTTCATGCTAGATTGCATATTATTCCATTTCAAATACTAATTGTTAGTTGTATTTCATCTTTCATAGCTAGTTTGCATGCTTGTTTCACCATTTTAGCTCATTTTAATTCAAATCCTTCGTACCTAGGTTGTATTGGTCACTGTTTCATCAACATATTCTGAGGGCTGATATGTTGGTGTTCATACTCTTCCTAGATTAGAAGGCAATAGGTCGCCTTTAGAGGGTTTTATGTGTTTTCCATGCTTTTACTAACCCTATATTGCTAAAACAATGATCTATTGAAGTGTTTGTGTCCATCTAGCAGGTACCCATTATCACACTCACAAACCTAAGCAAGTGACATCCAATAATGTCACCTCAGAACTAGCAGTCAATCCTAAGTTGAGCTATAATCTTGTCGGTCAGTTGCAAAGAACCCTGGCTCTGATTTTGATCTTTGAGCTCTTAGATTTGTACCCAAGATAGAAGCAAGTCCTTGAGGATGCTTTGCACACGGTGAACATCTCCAACAACTTAGATGTTGATCAATTCCAACACATGCTTAACCATATTGCTAGCCCTCATTACCTTACATTTTTTAAGGATGATGATAAAGATTTGAGCCACCCACACCATCTCACCCTTCATATTGTGGTCATGATCCACAAAACCCATGTTAGATGCGTATTGATAGATGGGGGTGTTGGGCTTAATATTTGTTCCTTTAGTATTTTGAAAGAGTTGGGTTATTATGAAAAATTCATAGATACCAGAAGAAAGATCACTATCAAATCCTATGATGAGGTAGAAATAAGTTCCAAGGGGTTGTCTGTCCTTCTCATTAGGATTGGCCCTGTTGAAAAAGATATTTTATTCCAAATAGTTCACGCTAGCCCCCTTGCATACAATATCTTACTCAGCAGACCATGGATTCATGATATGCAAGCAGTGTCATCTACCTATCATCAGTGTGTTAAGTTCCCTTACAATGGAATATAGATTTGTATACCTAAGGATAACACTTTTTCTATTAACTCAGTTTCAGCGAGTGCTCATGTTCCCCTCAATAGAGAAGTAGAAGACTCTAATATTACCTTAGCTGAATGTAAAGACTAGTTCAAGTCACTAGACCTTAGAATGGGGGGGTATCATTTCAACTCCCTCACAAAACTTGCAATTTCACCTTGGTCTGATGGAAAGCCTTCACAAGAAATGAGACCTTCCTCTTCAGCTATGACTTTATTTGGCATGTTTGTAGTGTCCTCAGTGCCTATTCAAGATGAGAAGAAGATATGATTGTTAGAGACTAGATTTATAGAGAAGAGAAATACATGCACAATGAGAACTTATCTTCCTCTCCTAAGGCTTATGGAAGAGGGTATACTTTTCTCAAACATATGGGCTATTGTGGACATGGCCCTCTTACTCACAGATTGGATGCTAGAGCCGAACCTCTTGATCATTTTGGATGCAAGTCTAAGAAGATGATTGGATGAGGATTTTTGGATCGCAACGAGAACACTACTCCTATCCTTGATGAGTCAGTGAAGATGAACCAGAATACATACCTAATTTGACAAATCAACAAGACATGTGTGAAGATTGAGTCCCTTCCACTAATCTCCTTTGGGGAGATTCAGATAGTCCACTCACTCATGAGACAATTGCAACCTTAGAACAAAATGAATCAGATGTAGAAGATACTTTCAGAGAAGGCTAATGAAAGAGTCTTGTTTGTTTGATAGAAAGAGAAGGTGTTACCCTTGATGACATTAGAACTTCCAAACCTTCACGGTGTAAACATCCTATTCGAAGTTTAGAAACAAGTTCATGTGAGTATGAATGAGACTCCTTCTCAGAGCCTTCCATAGTTGACAAGGATGTTGATGTCATCCAAACTTAAAATTATCAGCCTGAGGTAGCCGACGAGTCACGTGTAGGATTAGAGGATTTGAACCTACATATTTCCTTAGTGGACGATTCTTCACTTGTTAGGATGAATCATGACTTCGGTAGCTTAGAAGGATACTGGACAGACTCTGACTCTTTGGTCACCAGAGATGATATCATTCACATTTACAACCTTGAACCAGTCATTGACTTACCCCTTGTTCATCCTGACCTCATTGATTGGTCCCAACGCTATCAAGAACCTGAGCTCTTAACATTTCAAAATGATTATGAGATAGCATGTTACTTGAATTCCTTTGAACCCGTAGTCTCTTCCACGAGTGAACCGACTACCAGCATGACAGAGACTAACATCAAGTACCTTAGTCACAAAATAAAAAGACAAGAAAATCAAAAGAATAGGAGTTATGATGGAAAAAACCACTGTGTGGTGGTGTCAGAACCAAAAAGAGTAAAAATAAATGACGTATCCAAGGGTAAAAAATTCTCTAAGGTGCCTAAGGATGAAGTACTTGATCAGCTCCCTAGCTACTTTCAAGATAGATCTTTAGTGCTTATTGAACCAACACAAATAGTCAATTTGGGTATAGATGAGGCTCCACAGATAGTATACTTTGATAAGTCCTTGTCACCACAAGAAAAAGAAGCTTACACTAAGTTCTTACAGAGAATGAAGATCAACTTTTCATGGAATTATTCTGATATGTCGGGGTTGGACACTAACCTTATCATGCATCACTTGTCCATAGCTCCGGGTGCCAAACCCATTAAATAGAAATTGAGAAAGATGCATCCTCACATAGCTCTCCTAGTCAAAGAAGAATTAGAGAAACTCCTTGGTGCGGGATTCATAAGAGATATTGCCTATGTTGAATGGATATCATACATTGTACCAGTTTCCAAACATGACAAATCCCTTCGAATTTGCACAAATTTTAGAGATGTCAATAGAGCATGCCCAAAGGATGACTTTCCACTTCCCAATATAGACATGATAGTGGAGATGATTGCGGGTTATGAGATTTATTCCTTGATGGATGGTTTTTCCAGATACAATCAGATTAAGATAGCTCCTTAAGATCAAGAAAAGACTACATTCACTTGTGCATGGGTACCTATTGTTGGAACGTTATGCCTTTTGGATTGAAAAATGTAGGAGCCACCTATCAACAAGCTACGAAAACCATTTTTCATGACATGATGCATAAAAACATGGAAGATTATGTGGATGACACCTTGGCCAAGTCTAAGAAAAGAGACACACACTTAGATGATTTAGAATTCATTCTAGATTGCATGGAATAATTTCAACTAAGGTTAAATCCTAAAAAGTGTTAATTTGGAGTCACCTCTAGAAAACTACTAGGATTCATCATTTCAGCAAGAGGAATAGAGGTAGACCCTGAAAAAGTCTAAGCAATCATAGATATGCCACCTCCTAGAAGCATTAGTCAAATGAGGAGTCTTCAAGGATGTATTCAATCAATAAGGAGATTCATTTCATAGTTGGCAGTTAGAGCTCAACCTTTCAACAAGAACTTTCACAAAGGAGTCAAATGTGTTTGGAATGAGGATTGTCAAAAGAGCATAGATCAAATCAAGAAATACTTGGCAAATCCTCCCATTTTAATGCCTCCTATCCTAGGGAAACCACTTATTCTATACATTTCAGTGACAAAATCTTCCTTGGGGGCATTACTAGCTCAACTTGATGAACATGGGAAAGAAAGAGCCATATACTACATTAACCGCACGTTTGTTTCATATGAGGTTAACTACACCAGAATTGATAAAGCTTGTCTTGCAGTTGTGTTTGCTTCTCAAAAGTTGAGACATTACATGCTTGCGCACACTATACACCTCATAGAAAAAATAGATCCATTCAAGTATAATTTACTAGGTAAGGCTTCCCTCACAGGTGGACTTTCTAAAAGGATGATTATCCTTTTAGAGTTTGACATAGAGTACATTGAGCATAAAGAAATTAAAGGACAAGCCATTGGAGATCAATTGGCTGATTTCCCAATACAATATAATGCACCAATTCAAGTTGACTTCCCAGATGAAAACCTCATGTATATGACTGAAAGAACATGGAAGATGTTCTTTGATGGATCCTTTACGTAAAATGGTTCCAGAGCTGGTGTGTTGTTTATTTATCCTCATGGGTACATGATTCCTAAGTCTTACAAGTTATTGTTCCCATGTACAAAAAACATTGCTGAGTATGAAGCTTTAACAAATGGACTTCAGATGGCCATAGAATGGAGAATCTCAGAGTTACAGATCTATGGGGATTCACAATTGATAATCAACCAAGTCAATAATAAATATCAAACAAAAAATGAGAAGCTGGTACTTTACAAGAAAAATGGTTGATTCCTTAAAATGATACTTCACATTTGTCACATTTCAGCAAATCCCTGGAGTAGAAAACAAAGCAGCTGATGCTATGACTACACTTTCTTCACTCCTTTAGTTAGGAAAACATGAATCCAGATTTGAATTCCTTGTGGAAGAGCTACATCACTATCTATGACTCTCAAGAAAGTCATGTCATTTATACCGTTGTTAGTCTTGAGTCATCCCATTATGGTGCCATTTACTCATACCTTCATGATGGCATTATACCTAAGACCTTTAACTGATCTGAACAAAGAAACCTTACCCGAAACACCTCTTGACATTCCCTTATCTCTAGTGATTTTCATAGGAGTGGTCTAGATGGAACACTTCTTAGATGCTTAGAAAAGGAAGAATGCAACCAAGCATTAGTTTACATCCACAAGGGCATCTATGAGAGACATTCCAATGGTCATGCCATAGCCCGAAGGTTACTTAAGGTGGGGTACTATTGGCCTACAATGAAGATTGATGCAACAGCTTTAGCAAAGTCATATAAAAAGTGTTAGAAACATGGTAACCTGATACATGCTCCTGGTAGGGAGCTCATTCCTTCTATATCTCATTATCCATTTCAGCGTTGGGCATTTTATCTTTTTGGGAAGATTTATCCCAACTCATCAGGTGGACACATGTTTATTATCACTGCTATTGATTACTTCACTAAATGGGTAGAATTTGTCCCACTTTCTGTTTCCTCAGGCAAGATAGTCTCTTTATTCATTCTGAACCATATCATCTGTCGATATGGAGTGCCTTCCAAGATTATCATTGACAACAGAGGCCAGTTCAAAAATAAAGATCTTAAACAACTCTGCAATAAATTCAAGATTAAACAATATTTGTCTTCCATTTACTTCCCGTAAGGAAATGGTCAAGCAGAGGCATCAAACAAAACCATTCTTAAAATCCTACATAGAACATTTTGTAACAATGTTAGAGATTGGCACTTAGAGATAAATCTAGCTTTGTGGTCCTATAGAACAAGTATTCATACTCCTAATGGGGATACTCCTTTTTCCCTTACATATGGCACTGAAGCAGTGTTACCTTTAGAGGTTGAGATTCCTTAACTTAGAGTTTCCCTCAAAGGTCTAGTTACAGATGAAGACTACCACGCCATGAGACTTCAAGAGTTAGAACTTCTAGATGAGAAATGTCAGGCGTCATCTGACCATATGAGGGTTTATCAAAAGTCCATGTCCAAAGCCTTCAAAAAAAGCTTCACCCTAAAGAATTCCAAGTGGGAGATATTGTCCTACATGAAAATCCTAAGAATTAACAATATAGAGATCAAAAGGGCAAATTTGAACCTATTTGGCTTGGACCTTACATCATTATAGTAACTTTTGGGTCAGGTGCTTATTTAATGGCTACAGTAGAGGGAGAGAAGCTCTGTGATCCTATTAATGTCTTGTACCTGAAGAAGTTCTATACATGATGCCTATTCTATCTGGGGGCACCCTTTGTACATACTTATCAATCCTGAAAAAATCCAAAAAAATGTTAAAACCTAGCAATAGGAGCTTTGATGTATCTCAAAAAAAATTATATATTCCAAAAATACAAAAAAATCAAATATATATATATATATATATATATATATATATATATATATATATATATATATATATTCCAAGTGGTGAAAACCTTTAAATGGGTGCTACTTAAGGCCTTTGCACCCTTGTTTCTTAGTGTGCGTCCTTGACACTTAACCTTTATCCATCATGCCTTGTCCTTGTTGCCTTGGTTTGGAATTGGTATTTGTCTTTGTCTAGGGAGAATAATTGTGTTAGCTTTGGTCTCTTGGATCTATTAGTCTTTAGGACATCTCACAAACGGTGTTTTTCAACACCACTCCCACTGTGTTTTTCAACACAACCCCTAACATCAAGTGTTTTTCAATACTTATCAGTTTGGTCTTACCTAATTTTATCATGTGATCTTACCTACTTGCAAGAATTGGGTCCTTATCCTCGGAAGTCAGTATCAGTTAACACACTTAAATTTTTAAATACAACACTTAATTATTGAGCTATGTCATGATCTTTTCTTTGTGTGATGACTGTTATTGATTTTTGTTGAGTGTCCTTGTCTAATAAGTCTCTCTGGGATGCATAGCTACATGAACTGGGGAATGGGGCATGTTTTTACTTGCTTTCTACTTGTGGGTATGGTCTTGAAACTCTAAAGTGCCTCTTGTTGTCCCCTTGAAACACTTAGGAGATCTGAGGCATCATCCTTGACTATTTTTGCACAACTTCTCTTATGGTCATCCTGACATCTATGCCTTGATGCAAGCATGGTTTTTGTACATTAAATTGGGTAAGATAATATCAAAGTCATCTTGACCTTCATTTCTTTGATTCTTATGTTAGAATCTTTCCACATTCCTATCTGATATAAATCACATTCATATCTTCATGGTTCTGCTTGTGAATGGTGATGATTGTGTGATTTTCAGATGTCCGTTAATAATGGCCCAATGATGAAAATAATTTCCTTAACATTCTCTAATGAATGATGAACACAAAATCCTATGTTATAGTTTCTCTATTGAAAGTACACCTTTACATTTTCATGTAGCATGCATTGTTAGACCTCATGTTAGTTTTCATTTTAGGTTGCATTATGAGTTTGATTGGGTTTCCTTCATCTTTCTTGTGGACTTTTAATCAACTGTGGTCATGTTTGATCTTCATTTCCTTATCTTCTTTCATGATCTCAATCAAAATTTTCTATCTTAAACAATTGATTGATTTTGGGGCATTATCTTTCTTAACGAAAATTCTCTTTCTTCTCTCCATTTGTATCCACCTCTTCCAAAATTCTATCTTCCATTCGCTTTCACCCCAGTTCTTTTCTTCTAATTCAATCTTGCGGTATTATCTTTCGTGCTTGATGATCTACCTTGGTTTTGTGATCCTTATATCTTTCATCTTACATAAAGAACCTTATCTTTAGTTCGATTTGATCAAATTATCAATTTTTTGTTTCTCTGATTTTGATCACGAGGGGGCAGTACCTATCAAACTTCAATCCTTGATTCAGATTTATCAATCCTATCAATTGCGCTGCTTGGGGAAACCTTGCTTGAGATTCTTATCTTTAACATCTTAATTACCTATTTATAGGGGTGTTGACCTTGTCTTTTTCAATCAGCTTATCTTTGTCCTGATGTGTTCCCATCCGTCGATTACATGTCTCGGTTGTTTTGTGATCCCAAATTAATCTCACACTTCAACTGCATTCTTTGACTACATGTGTTCCCATAAATATCACACATTAGTCAAAGAGGGGCAAATGTATGCACCCTAAAATGGTCGCCTAGACTATGGGCCCCCATTATTCAATTTATCAAATTCTTGAATCAATGCCTAGCAACATTTTAATTCAAATCAATTTCCTTGATCAAATCATAATTAATTTAATTATTTCAATATTTCCTAAGGTTTGATCATTTCATCAATAATCTTATTTAATTAAAAGAAAATATCCCTTTTAATTCAATAAAATAATCATATTTAATTAAAAAAAATCTCTCTTTTAATTAAATAATCATATCTTATTTAATTAAAAGAAAACATCCCTTTTAATTAAATAAAATAATCTTATTTAATTAAAATAAAATCCCTCTTTTAATTAAATAATCTTATCTTATTTAATTAAAATCTCTCTTTTAATTAAATAATCTTATCTTATTTAATTAAAATCTCTCTTTTAATTAAATTAAATAATCTTATTTAATTAAAAGAAAATCCCTCTTTTAATAAAATAAAATCCTCACCTAAATCTATCTTTGTGATTAAAAAAGGGAAATAAACTAAATAAATCAAATAAAAATAAATAAAAATTCATTTTTCTCTACACATATTCCTGAGTGGTGGGAATTTTCCTCTTACTTGCCTTTTTAGGGATTTATCCCACATTTCTCTTGAGGGTGCATTCCTCTCCACACTTTCCTTTATAAGGAGCCCTTTACTTCTCATTTAGCCATCCACGGTTTTATGTTATTCTTATGTTGTAGGTTTTGGAGAGCGATTTTGGAGGAGAGTTTGAGCACTTGAGTCTTCTTCTCTCTTGCATCCATGGCAATCCACTTAGATTACTCTTCCACTTTCATGTTAGATTAGATTCATATTTCATTTCATCTAATAATCTTGCATGTGTAATTGATTTTATAGATTAGTTTGTTTCATGCATTGTTATCATATAGAATAGCTTTTATTTTCATTTACATGCATATTTGATGATCATGGATACTAGGACTCTTTATTTTCCTCTTTGAATCTCTCATTTTATGGTGTACTTGCATGGGCACAAACTAGGTCTAAACTGAGGGCCTCCATTATAAACCCTTGCACTCCATGAATAGAGAGCTATGAGTCACCATTGGAGACCTGATTCTTGAACAATCTTGGATATAATGACTCATAGAAGTGTGTCAACATTTTAGCACACAACAAAAACCTGGTCATGGAGCAAGCACTGGCTGAAGAGGGAACCAAAACTTCAGGACCAACCGTAACCTTTGACGCTATGGTCTTGGGCTTAACCAGTAATCAAAGTTTGTTGATACCACCGGATACTACGATAGATAAATTTGTGGCCATTCTTCAACATGTAGATCTCAATGAGCTGCCTCAGCCTCCTTCACCACCCAGCCCTCCTATGAATACCATTCTTAAGGGTGATGGGGAGGGAGATAAAGGACACATAGGAAAGGACCCCATTGATACAATGGACAATACACCTGGGGGGACTTGAATTGAACCCTATGGACACTTCAAGTTCTGGGATAATGATAAGCGGGCCAATTGCCCCGCCATAGTGGCTAGTGGAAGCCCAGAAAGGAAAATCCCCAACTACTATCATAGCTCCACTGTCACTTGCCCATATGTTGGCCGAGAGAAAAATTCCTAAGAAGCCCAAGAAGGATTGTGCCCTTCACAACACTAGAAGGGCCCTAGATGGCAATATTATTGCAAGAGTCACCGCCCCTCTAGCAGGAAAAGAAGATTATGAGAACTCAGCAGGGGGAACTAGACTTCCTAAATGAAGCAGGTCAAGCTATTCAGGCTCGATATGAGAAACAATCTCATAAGATACATGAGTTAAAAGAAGCAAATGCCAATCTTTTGGGACTCCTGACAGAATTAGTGTGGCTCCTCACTTCCAAAACACCCTGACCCTCAATTCCCAAGACACCACTACCATAGAGTGATGTTGATACTCTGAAAGTTATGAATAAGAAGGTGTTAATGGTGGATGAGTGGATCTCTCATTAGGTTGGGGTAATTAGAAGTTTCTTTTCCGAGTTTGTCCTAGAATTTTTCTGGGTAAATGATTTAGCAAAGAAGATAGAGGCCACCATTCCCTAGTGGCAGGGAGAGATCAAGAAATATGAATATTGGATGGATACCTCATTGGAGATGTTGAATCTCAGGGAAGATGAGTCAATGAACACAGGCATTCTAGGGGATTAATCATATGGGTTCCTGTGGACTCAATACTCTAGACTTGCATTCAAAGTCAAAATTGGCAAGCAATTGGTATGAGTGTTGGAAGAGAAACTATAGATGGTCCATACTCCTTTGGACCAATATGTTTCCCTCATCCAATAAATCACATCGGCAAATCCTCACAACCACGGTACTTATACTCACGTTGATTCTGTAGTTAGAAAGTTTAATGACACCACCATGGTGGAACTCTCCCAAGTGTTGCTCAAATCCCGTGATGTGGCAAAGATGGCTGCAGAGTTAAAAGATAAGGCCGAAGATGTCAGCCTCCATTTTGAGGGATCTATGGATCATCAGGATTGCTTGAAGGATATAGAGGAAGATGACATCCTCCATATTTTGGAGTTGTATGAAAGATTCAAAGGCTAGTAAAATTTCCTAGACTTGATGGATCCTTCAGCAGAAGCCGCATACAGTCTCATTCTTTACTCTTTGAGCGTAAGCTCCCGGATCCCAGACCCCGGGTTCCCAATTTTGTATTCTTTATAGTGATAAGTATTGAGAGATCTCTCAAACTGATCGATCACTATCTATAGTATGTTTCTAGATCTATGGCTATCCCTCCTAACTTGGCTAGTCACTATTGATCCATAGGTTCACTGCAGACGCCTCCCAGATCCCTAGGCTTCATTCTAGCATTTACTATTTGGCCTACCTCAGCCCGCCCAGTCACCAAAGTGTAGAAGAACATTAAAGAGGGGGTATGGCCCAAGACACTAAGGAAAGCTCCACCACGTATGCAAGTACAATAACACTTTTTCCAAAGGTGGTTTTCCCCAGGCTTCTTTCTTTATTTCTTTCTTCTCTTCTCTTCTCAAATGATTGTATTATATTAGCGAATTCTGACAGTGCATGTAGTAACGGCTCTAAATATTGTAATATAATATAAATAATGTAGGGATAGTCCCTTAGGTAGTTATCATTTTCTATAAATGCAAATTTCGATACCATTCTAAGGGTTGGAAAATTGCTGATTTAGTTGTCCACTAGCAATACAAGCTTTCAGTCTTTTAGCAATCTTGTCTTTAAGAAGTTCAGAGTAGATTAATGCTCCCTTGGAGCTACTAGTGTAACTACCAATGATGTTGGATTTGAAGTTAATGAAAGAATGAGGAACACCATTCAGCTCTGAGCTCTTTGTTGTTTCTAATCCCAGAGTTAGCGCAACATTTCTCATGTTGTATTCTTTCTTATGTCCTTTGTTCTAGTTCTCTAATGATTCAATGAAATACTTTACTTTGCTACTGATATACATGTGATTGAAGGTTATATCTATATCCAGTATCTATTTTTTATTTTATCTGGAACTTTGTTGATGTTAAAGGAACATATATCATGGATATAGTTAGAGATCTACACTAACCCTGTCCTATATTTTTCTATTTTCTTTTTCAGATATAAATTATTCTTGCAGGAAACCCATTATCCCCAAAGTTTCAGAGGTCTACATGGAAAAACTTTTTATCCCCTTAAAATAAATAGTCACTTGTCCAACTGAGATAAGCCAACATCGTCATGACCTGATAACCAGGTTATTGGAGGCCAAGAGGGCTATCTCTCCCGCATGCCTCTTCATGCAAAGTTGGCTGATACTCTAATATAAGGTGACAACTCATCTCCCGTTGGTGAGACCGTCACAAATTCCCGTCAACACAATGCTTCAACGACATTGGTGGCTTGATCTGTGTTGACCTTATAGTCAAGTGGTGCTAACCATGTTGTCCTCGGTACAGCTAGTTTGATCAAGGTGTTATCAGTGTCCACCATAAAACAAATATCAGTATTATATTTTTCTACCATTTATTCTAGTATCCTCATTCTTTTATGCATTCTTTCCTTGAATCTAGTGAAATGTTCATCCATAATTGATGTAAAATTATCACCTAGTGACCTGATGTATTCACTGATTTGAATTGTCCGTGGTCAGTTAGTATCCCAGATGAAATTACCGATGGATGGAAAGAAGTTCTAGAAATAGAAAAATGTACACATTAGAAGTGATCTGAACTTACATGAATTTGACTTTCTAGACCTGATTGTCCCCATGTTTTCCTCTAACTGATTCAATAGAAGCTTAGATAGATCCAATTGTAGACCTTTCTTTATAATCTTATGGGCAGTGTCAACTGCTCCACATGTTATGTTGTTTAACCTGCTAGATTGGTATATCTTGTATCCTAGTACACATGCACCAAACTTTAGTTTTGGATCGGTGATGGTGTTAACCTTCAATCCTCTACTATCCCATTCTACACCTGGCATCTTCTCAATCTCAGTGTGAGGAGAATATTTAAGTGCCTTTGCCCTATTATTTATAGGATAACCAGTTACTATGTGTATCATATCCGTAGTGATCTATTTTGGATTGTCCAGCCACATCTTTCGGTCATGTACCCTTATCAACACTATTAAAATCCACTCAGTTTTAAACTCCCTCAAGAACATTAGGGAATTTGTCAGCCCTTTCTCCTCTATGTGTGTATGCTCATCCTTGATGGTTCTGTATTTTCAAAGCTTCTTGTAAGCTTGATCTACCTCAAGATCTCCTATCTTGGTGATCTTACAATGTATTTATAAATGGACATCATCAATCAGTAAAACCTAGGTGGTATTCCTAAAAATGCTCTAGGGACATTGGGTTGCGTGGCAACCTATGGATATATTTTATACTTAGGTTCTTCACAAATGGATTTCTTGACCAAATTAACTTCCTTATCTTTAGCATTCTTGATCTTGGTTACACGGGATGTGATTGCCATGATTTCACAAATTTAGGGTTTTTCTGTAAAATAAAAAGTGAGCTGGGTGAGTCCTTAGTTACTTACTTTAACCTACAGTAGCTACTGTTGATCTATCTGAATGTCATGAACCTGCTTGGAATGCTTTTCAATCTAGTCACTCTATTTCGCTCTGCTCAACTCTTCGCTCTATTTCGCTCTTAATCGCTTTATGAATAATGAGCTCTTTGGTCACCCTATTTATAGACAATTCCCTAAGTGGTGTAATTAATACTCTACCCACTTCTCGGTGTTTTTAGACAGAGTCACTTAGGTATCAAACAAAATTTCATCTCGGGGTAAGTGAAAACTCACTTGACCTTTAATAGGTTTACCGATGGTGCTCGGTAAGTGGTGAAGACTTCAATGCATTTTACATGATTACTGACGAGTCTCAAGTTACATTGATTAACTTGGTTTTCACATGTACACTGATTATTCTTGGGATGTATTGACCAATGGGATTGCATTCACAGATTTATAACAAGTAATACCATAGTGCATCTTTAATCACGCTAGTTTGGCATATTAACTATGTATAATGGAATTGATTTAAAGTATAACTTAGTATCATGAAATTCTATACTTACTTATTCATCTTAGCTGGGGGTGGTGATGTCACCATATCCTTTTGATAAAGTGTTAATAATTACATTCCTTGGTCGAGCATCATTAGTGTTTGTAGCTTTCCTCCACATTGTGTTTCTCATCTTTGTGATGTCTTCAATGGTGTTTCCATTGTAAAAAGTGCTTGTCTCTGTCACTCGGTCTTTGCAGTCCTTTCTTAGATGACCAACCTTATGGCAGTGTAAGCATGCCATTCTGGGGTTAGTCCATTTTCTTGACCTTCTCATCCATTTTCTCATGTAGTTTGCAGCTATGTGTCCATATCTACCACATGTTGTGCAGTTTTTCCATATATTGTAATCCCAAACATATGAGTTACCGACTCTTTTCGGTTGATAAGAAGTTTCTTATTCTTTAGGCTTCATGATTTCTTTTTCTTCTACCTCCACTCAAGAGATGTGTGCCCATGCATTTTGCAAGTAGGACAGTATTTTTCCATGTAGGTTTCCTTCTTTGGTTCTTTCACCTTAGATTTGCATTCATATGGTTTATGTCCTTTCTTGTTATAGTTATAATAATTTCCAATGAATGTAGATGTGGATTTAGGAATACCTTTGATTTTGCTCCTACAAATATTTGATGTGTGGCTTGGTTTTCCATAGTATTTGCATGACTACTTTTTTGGTCTTGGATTTGTGTAGACATATTTTGGATCATCTTGGTATGGTGACTCTCTATTCTTGGTATACCCTAATCCAGTATTGTTGTTGACTCTTCTTTGTCCATCCAAAAAATCATCCATTATTTTGGTGCTTTCTTCATCTCTCTTGATCATGTCATTGTGTTGTTGCTCAATTCTTACTTCATGCTTCATTCTTTCATTTTCTTTGCTTAGCTCACCAATAGCTTCTAATTTTCCATTGAGTTCTATGTTGATTTAGTTTGCCTCCTGAATCATAAGAATAATCTGATATGTGATCTCATGATGATGTTCAGTAAGTCTTTGTATTTCTGACTCTCTTTCTTGTATCTTTTTAGTTATCTTCTTTCTATCATCAATTGCTAGTTTTATTTCTTGTTATACTTGTCTATAATTATTCATAGCCTCAATCATTCTTACCATATGTGTCTCTAGACTGATTTCCAGTGATTTCACTTGTCCAGACATATATTGATTGAGTTTGTTTAGACTTGTAATGCTTCCTTTAGATGTGTCTAATGTATTGCAAGATGTAAATCCTAATGACTCAAATAAATCAGGTATCTCTTCTTAATGATAGTATGTTTCATTATAGTGGCTGCGAGATGCGATAACCTTTCTTTCATGAAGTAGTTGTCTCATCTTTACTCTAGCTTCTTTATATTTCTCAGAGAAGATATGTATCTCTAACTTCTGATTCTCAATACTCTTGTCTAGATTATACCTTTCCATTGTATGATATTTTCTCTTAAGTATTTAAAATTTTCCAAATATAAGAGATCTAGCTCTGATACCAATTCTTTGAAATAATCTAATTGTGGATACTGAGAGGGAAGGGGTGAATCAATACCCTTTAAAACATTTAGTCAATTAACCTTTATCCTTTCGTAATCAATTACTTGTATTACCAACCATATATTCTATCTTTATGCATGTAATATCAATTCATAAACTCAATTATCATGTAAACATTCATAGAAACATTCATGAAATGTATTGACACATGACACAAGATTTGGTAACACAGAAAACCCTTGTTAGAAGGTAAAAAATATAGTGGGAATGAAACCCAGAAAACTTCACTATCTATAGAATGGAAGGGGCTAGTTAAGGCTTACAAGTTTGATCACTTCTGATGATCTTACCCTGTTAGGAGGAACATGTAGATATTGTTTAAGGTCTACTCTGTTAAGAGCTTTTGCAACACTGTTTAGTGTGCACTCGGTTAAGAGATTTAAAAAGGATTGTTAAATCCACCTTCTCAAAGGATTTCTTCTATTTGCTACACTTGTTAGAATGTAGTCAAAAATATTCATTGACCTGAGTATATGCAATCTAGAATTTTTTATTACAGATCCATTAAAGTTCACAATATAATGTATCACCTATAGTGCTTGATCAAAACCTATGTTCTACTCGGTAGCCTTGAATTTGGTTCTTGATAACCTATTTCATCTTTTGTTGTCCCTTTGCATAAAACAATGTCTCTAATATATAGAAGTGTCTGCTGCTATAATCATCATCATATCTACATGTTCTTATTGATTACACATCTATTTATACAATCAGATTGACCTAAATGAGTTTCACTTATTACAAAGTTAACTCTACGATCAAAGGTTTACAACTTGACCTTGATGCTCTCCTAGTTTGCATGTTTTCAATCAGTTAGACTGATTAAAATAATTACAATTATATTGGTTGTCCCACAAGAGATGGATTTAAAGCAAATAAAAAAGCTAAACATAAAACACAAGTGTTTTCTCTGACGTGTAAGTCAGATCCACATTTCTCAGGATTTATAACTATCTCTCAGTAGACTCGTGCTCGTATTGCTCTATAGAATATCAGGTTCCTTTGTTATTTGTTCTTTCGAGTTACACTATAATCTGCTTGTCAAGTTCCTATTTCAGGTCACTTTGTCGGGTTCCACTTGTAACATTTTTTGAGTTGCACTATTAACTGTTTCATCGGGTTCCCTTGTGAAGTTTGTCTGTCGGGTTGCACTAAACCTCTCTTTCGGTGTTGGTGTTACCGATGGTTCAAAACTATTTTCCTTTTCATACGAATGGAAAAATATGTCTTCAATATATGTGTGTGTGTGTGTGTGTGTGTGTCTGCGCGCATTGAATTTCACCAATAAACCAAAAAAATGAGAAAATACTAACTTAACATATTCATTACATGAATATGATTCTCACATAAAAATTTACTATAATTATAGTTATAACAGCATTAGAAATAACCCATACAAATTTCGAATCAACAACAATAATACAACTATAAATAAACTAACAATCTCATTAAAATACTACTTGTAATACTACCAAACTACGCCAACTTGTTGTAGGAAAGATACATATCCAAAAGAATGGTCTTTGACACTAATATACCAAGATAATACACCAAAAAAATTCAAAACACCGAAAAGAAGCTACACACAATTACAACTCAAAACCTACAAATAAACCATGAAAAACTAGCTAAAATTAAAATCCCATGAATCTCAATTAGACTCCCTAGATAAGAATTCTCTCATGTACCAAAGGTTTTTTATCTTATGATACCTGCAACAATTTTTTTTATTTGACCCTTTTGTATAAAAAATAATCAATGATTCAAGTCTAAACAATCAATTTTAAATATGCTTTATTTTTAATTCCCATACTTTATCCCAATAATAATATTTGGATTGGGATTATGTCTCTTCAATAATAAATTAATTAAAAAGTAGACACAAGAATAATTATAGTCATATTTTAGTTTAATCTTGACCCCTTATGTAGCATACAAAAAAGTGGGAGAATGTTGGGAAAGTGGGTTGTGCACTTTGCATAATAATGCTAATAATGTAAAATACATATTTTATTGTGATACATCTTAGAGATGTGGATAGTACATTAGTTAGTCATTATTGGACATAATTTATGATTTATGTAACATTGGTTTATATGTTATGGTTTTAAGACTCGAGGTTTAGTGAGTTAATAGTTTTGAGGCACATGATTTTTGTATTGCCACTTACTAGTTTTATATAAAGGCTATTATATAAAAATAAGCACATTGGTGGTTGTTGAGGTTAGCTAATGAAATCTTTGGATTTTTCGCTAATGTTTATGGAGAATGTATTGTAGGTTCTATATATGAAAGGATGGATTGGGTGTGTAAATAAATGGTTCTCATTTTCTTGTTCATACAAAGGAATAAAACTAGGGTTCTTAATGCTTCTTACAATTGTTGTATACAAACTATTCTTTGACGAAATACATTTAGTTTTATGGGTTCTTTTGGGGATCTAGTTTCCCCTGATAGGGTTCTTCGAGGGCACATTTCATTTTCTTGATGGTATGACTTTATTTTTAGCATTGTGGATTACAAATATTTTTTTTGCATATTTTATCTTGTGAGTGTTATGTGGAAATGATATATATTGACAAGCACTTATATTCATATCCAGACCTATTTATTACAATTAGATAAGGTATTTTTTAAGATATCAAATTGGTGCAAGATTCATTTTTCTACATGACATAGTAGAATATGCTATTGATCACCTTTAGATCTTATTTCTAATGTATTAGCATGATGGAAGATGATGGAGCTCTTGTTTGAGATGATGTTCACCTTTCAAGATTGAGTTGACATCTAATCCCTTATTAAATATATATAGCAAATGGGAGAATGATGAGAAATGTGTGTTCTAACCTAGTGAAAAACTAGTTGTGCTAATATTAGAAAAATAAATACTTAATTGTGATGTATTTATGAGATGTGGATACCACATGGGTTAGGAATTATTATGGCAACATATATGTTGTATATGATATCTAAATAATTAGTTAATGCAAAGGTAAATTTATTGATAGGAAATCATGGTAACCAATATTTAATTTGAAATCATTGTTTACTGAGATTTTCAATTTAAGTTGCATGGATTTTGAAAAGCCACAATAATTTTTTCCAAGATTGAAGTTATAAAATATAACACATGGGTTGTTGTTGAGATTAGATTTTTACAAATTTTCCTTGTATATTGGATTGGACATCTCTTCTAGGTTGCATACAGATGGAAGTGTTGATTATGATTTTTGGGTACAGAGTTTTCAT
Organism: Thuja plicata; assembly: GCA_018584345.1. Lineage (NCBI taxonomy): Eukaryota > Viridiplantae > Streptophyta > Pinopsida > Cupressales > Cupressaceae > Thuja > Thuja plicata. The sequence goes on along the minus strand of MU223437.1, from coordinate 2,817,557 downwards.
TTTCTTGTTCACATCTAGTAATGCAATTACGATGTTGATTCTTCATAAGGCTTGCATTTACAATCTACAAGTGTAATTTTAATGTTTTTTTTCTAGAGATGATATAATGATTGTGTTGAAGCTTTTAGAGACTAATTTTTTCCTTTGACAAGATTTTACAAAGGTACGTGTAATGTTTTCTTTTCTATGATGTTTTTTAAATTATTTTGCATTAAATATATTGAATTATTATTATTATTTTCTATCCAAAGCAGGTTATTTCAAACATTTGTTATATTACAATCGATACCTTTATTTTAAGTGCACCTATTTATTTTAATGACCTACTTTTATCCTATGCAGAAAAATAACTACCATGCATTATACATTGATAAATCATGGTTATTTAAATAAGATAGTTAGTTAGTTGCTGGAGCGATCAAATTCTGATGGCTAAATGATTAGGTTTTGGATAGAGCCAAAGTTGATTCAATTGTAAATTTAGATAGTCTTTTGACATATATCTAGATAAGGTTGGATCTAGCACAGTGCAACCAGCTTTCACATATTGCTAGCCCTTTGTAGTCTTCCCTTTTTTGCAAATTTATTTTGTTTCTATTTTATAACTCTTTTTTTCTTCCATTCTTGAGCTTTGTTTTTTTTTATATGCATCTATTTGATGGCTTTGAGCACACAAGCTACTTTTGTACCACACAAATCTTTGCTCATTAGTTTCCTATTTGGACAATGCATCCCCTATGTCTTTTGATGACATTCCTAGCTAGGGCATGAAGATTTCCATGAGTTCTTCTTTATCCACAAAAAATCCTTTCTCTTTTATCTCAACACTTTCTTGATGATTCCACTTATTTCTATAAGACTATTGATTACAATTTTGAGTTTGACAATTCAAATTTTCTTCCAAATCCTTTTCTTTCTTCAAGAATATTTCTCATTTCAAAATATTAACTTTTGCTAATTAATACCACTTGGTTCATGGATATATCAATCTCCTTTCATATGTCTACCATCATATATTCTCTCCTTAGCCTCTAATACCACATCATTTGTCTCAACTAACTCAGCTAGGACACACCTCATAGATTAAAAGGAGGTATTTTTCACACCAAGTCAATATATGATATTGTTATCAGGTCTCAACTATGTAGTAGAATCCTAATAATAATATCCTAATTTGACTCGCTATGGAGAATATCTCCAACTTTTCATATGATTAGATAAAGGGGATTTATAATGAATGGTTCATAAGGCAAAATACTTACTGAAGATTTTGCAAATGGGGTTGCAATCTAAGTGGGCTTAAACTTTGGAGAAACATCGTGGTTAAGCATGCTTGAGTTGGGGTAGTATTGGGATGGGTGACCTCCTTGGAAAGCCCAATGCTTCACCTTTGTGAGAACCATATAGATGCAATGAGTGCTAAGTGTAGCATTCATTCTTATGAGAGATGGGTTCTTGTAAACCACTACTTATAAAAAATGGGTCAATGGGCTTGACTCAAATACTACACACTTGGCTCTTGATAATAGTATCATAACAAAGATTAAAATTCCATAGTCCATTATGAATTTATGTGTTATTTTTTTATTCAATTGTGTGAATCTATTTTGCATCAACATTTTGGATAACACTCCATGATCTGTCATTAGGATGTCATGATTTTTTTGTGTTGTTTCTAAATTCAACAATGTGACATTATTTTTCTCCTTCAGCTCTCACATTACATCTTGATGATGGTTCATGGACTGTAATATAAAATGTCCATACCAAATAATCTCACATAGCTTGATCCAAAAATGAGACATAAAAATATCATAACAACTCATAGAACCAAACATCCCCTTTTTATAACTATAGGTTCACTAATTATGACCTACGATTTATACAATAAATAATCAATCACAACAAGAATAGAAATTTGAAAAAAAAAAAAACAATATCTTGAATCAATACTTGTCTTTAACTATCATAACCCATTACTTAAACAAATGTTCAACCATTAAAAGATACATCAATTTTGATATTTTAATTCCTAATAATTGACTATTAATCTAAATATTAATGTTCTATTGATTAGAATGAATGTCACATTCCTTCTCAATAAAGGTAGGGGAAAGTAGTCAATTCATGTGTGGGGTCCAATGCATGTGTGGCGTCCAATGCATGTTATAGTAGGTGGACAAAATAGACCCTAGAGTAGTGCACTAAAAATGTCCCATCAATGCATATCCCCATAAAAATGTCTCTAAATTTCAAAAAACAACTACTCGTGTGGTGCCACATCAGCACACCATTAAACATGACTTACTGCACACCTATTGGTCTTATCAAAATTTTGGGCCATTTTGGACACCTTCACAAAAATGCATGTTGATGTGGGTATCATATTTGACCATGTGGTCTTGAAATTTTGATTTTAAGTAGGGGACTTGACAAAGAAAATTTTGTTATAAATATTCAGACATTGCATTTTAATTTGAAATATTCACATAAGATTTTCCAAAAGGCAAAGATGGGGTGACCATGTACGGACTCCTCTCCCACGACGTGTCTATCCGGCCATTTGAATCTAAAATCTTACCAAAGATGGGCTTAGTTTTTTTGTTTTTTTTGAACCGTCCTTCGTTAAAATTATGCTGGCTGGATAGACACTGGTCCTCTCCCCTACATATTTGTACTATTCTTGAAGTAAAGATGAGGGGTCCCATCAAATAATCAACAAGGGTTTTGTGCAACTGGAGTCCCTACCTTAGGTATGGGCGTAGGAGAAAGTGAAGTAGGAAGACCGAGGAAGAGGGCAGTGGTATTGTCCCTGTCAATCAGTTACCGTTATGAAAGAGCATCAAATAAAAGATGTGACATGGTTACATGAAAATGAACAATGAACAATGAAACTATTGTATTGCTATTATGAATGGAAAAGTGAAAGTAGAGTTAGGATCTTCTATGGCACATACAGATTAGTAGTTTGAGCTTTCAAACTTGACTCTAATGTGAGTTATCATTTGTCTGGTCCAATGTGAATACAATCAAGAAGATGTCTTGAAGTTAAAAATTTCATATTTATATACACGTTAAAAGTGCAAGGCAAATGCCTTAGTCTTCCATTTCTATAGTCTTTTGCAAGTATCTCTAGATTTCAACATCTTCTCAAATCAGATCTGCAAACAAAGTATCAAGTGGAAAGTCATGGACCACCAGAATATTTGTTGCTCTCAAATAGGAATAAGCATAGCAATAGTCATGGACCACCAGAATATTTGTTGCTCTCAAATAGGAATAAGCATAGCAATAAGAATGTTAACAATGATTGTTATAGTATAATATGTTGTTATAATATTGTATGCTTTAAGAAGTGACCAAAATGGAGTGATCTAAGGGAAAACCATATCCAAAAAGACAACATAACAAAGGCATGGTAGATGGGTAGAAAGAACAAGTAATCCACATATTATGATATGTATGATATTAGGGACGACTGACATGAACTACATAGACAGGCATAGTATAGAGAAGAAATAGACACCCTTGGTTGTGAACAATAGTTGGAATAAAAGAAGAAGATTTAATAATGATAAACAGTGATTAGATTGTATCATAACAAGATGTTGTGCTAATGATGTCATCTACAACAGTAATGTTGACCATAATAATCCATGGAATGGCCCCCATACCAATAGAGTACGAAACAAGAGAAGCCTGTTCTAAAAGAGCGCCAATCAGTTAAATTATCAATAGGTGTTAACTATAATGAAAAAGGATCATTTGCAGTGAAATCCTAAAGCCTAATAGTTAAATCTGTCTTACCAAAAATGAGTTAAGGCAAAAATACCATGAATATAAGAAACTGAGAGCACATTTCTCTGCAAGATTCCATGAAGCAGGAGATCGAACTTCAAAATGAGGACTTAATCAATTTTTTGTCTTCATATGATTAAAAGAGCGTATAGTTGCTTAACAACACATATATTTTTTCCTTTGTTTGTCCAAATAAAATTTATCAATTAAAGTCTGCATAACTCAGTTATCTGCAATAAAGAAATGTAATGCTAGTTGGAAAGAAAACCTTTAGGTAGAATGCAATCCCTATGAGGAAAAGGCTAGCCGCCATTCCTGCCAAAAGATAGAATTCAGTCACGACAGATTCTCAACTGGAAGACCTGAAACATCACATAGGATAAAGCTGAGAAGGGTAGATTGCCACAATCATAAATAATCAAATCAAGGAGACCAACACAGCATACACAAGATGAGACGTCTTGAGAACACCTTTTCGAATCATTGCATGTAATAATGATTTCTCTTGTAGCTGTAAAATTTCATTTTGCACAAAATAGAGACTGTCCGCGATGAACAAAGGAAAATGTAATACGTAGAAGATCCCTTCATGACATCTGCCTTCTCAAAGATTTGCCTAGTAGCAGCACATGTAGTACACGCGTTAGAGAGAAGATAGGCACATGCAGATACTACAAATGACACGTCTAATGCCCCTGCAAACTGCCACGCTCCCATCTCTACAGCGCTATTTTTTTCTAAAATTTCACACACACAAAATGGAAAAGATTGCCCGGAAAAGGCAAGATATCGAATGAGACATCAGATAATTAAAATACTAAAATATCATTTAATAGACAAATTTACACCGATCATAGTATAAGAGGAGATATTAGGGAGTTGCACAACTTCCGAAGCAACCATTTATCAAAAATAATGTGACGAAAACATTAGTCCCTGCCATAGAGGCAGGGACTAATAACAACCGTATAAGGTAGAGTCATGTCAGATATAGAAACAAATAGGAATAGTAAAAGAACACAACACAGATAAATGTATCTGAACAGGCTGGAGAAAGTGGTACCATGTCCGCTAGTATCCAGACCCAAAATAAGCTCCAGTTGAGTAATTCTAGTAAGAGTTTCTTTAATGGGTCGTTTTCAATCGGGTAGGTGCACTTAACTAGAGTTGTGACCTAAGTAAAACATGAGGTGTGTATAGGCCGACCAAGTGGGTGCTCAAAGACTGGTCTGACGGTGGTCAGGTAAAGTGATGGATAGTTTCAAGTAATTATTGTGTCCCACATATCCCACAAGTTGACGGAGTCGGTCCTTCACGGGGGGATTCCTTCCTTATATTAATGATCCATATGCATTGTTTATATATCACTGCTGAATTTTGGTATTAAGGCGTGCCTATGAATAGATACAAATAGTAATTATAGGGAGCAATCCAACAATTGGGCGCGGTCAAGCTTTATTTGTTAGGAAGGATATTATTTTAAAAAAAAAATCGATACTCCTTGCTTCGTCATATCAAGTAGTATAAACACTGAATCCTTGTTAAAAGGAGCTAAGCTTCAGCTGAGTTACAAATGTTTCTTGTTGTGTACAACGTCGTCAGTGTTCATTTATGCTTTTGTGGCAGGATCACTAGGAGTGTTATCTTCTGAGCTTACGTCTCAGTCTTCTAGAATGAAAGATGAGATTATGTCTGAGAATCAGCTGGCTTTGGCTGTGGGACCAACACTACTCTAGGTTCGTTAATGGCTGCACATTTCTAGTCATTGTTTCTTGTTTGGGCAGTGCTTATGGGTGTATTTATTTTAGGTTTTGTTCTTATTGAGTTGGGTTATCATTACCATCTCAGAATGCATTACATTTTGATAATCTATTTAAAGACGTTCAAAGTTATTGAATTTATGATATCTATGATATCTATGTTAATTTATTAAATTCTGATTTAATTTAATGTTGTTGGAAATGTGTCATATTCATACAGATTGAGCATACGTTCATTATAATAGGGCATAGTACAGTTGGGAAGGTCTTAGATTAGGGTTTTAGCAGGTTGTAAGTGATCATAAATCAATTGAGAAAGTTTTAGATTTGAGTCCAACTGATCGGAGGCTCATTATAAGGGGTCATCGTTCAGATGGGAAGGTCTTACATTTCTATCTTAGCTAGTAATAAAAAGTCATTGTTCGATTGAGAAGGTCTTAGATTCGAGTCATAGGATCATAAATGGTGATAACTTAGTTGAGAATGTTTTAGACTCAAGCGCCAATTGTACTTCAGCATGTGGAATGATTGGAAAAGGTTACATTATTGATTGGCATAAACTAGAAATAAGGGACTGAGAGATGGGCACAATCCAACAACAAATAAAAAGACTAAGATTTGAGTCGTACCTAGTTCATATGAACTTTATCTCAACAAATGGTATCATATCAACTAAGAGCCCCAAGTCTGTTTAGTGTGGTTGAAAAGGAGTATTGTCATACCGCGACAGATAAATAGACTTGTCAAAGAGGGGCTAATAACTCAATAGAACATTTGAGTAACAAATAGATAATCATAGGTTCTAATTGTAATACTTCCATATGAACTACAACTCAACAAATATTTATATATACAATCAATTGTAACATTTGTAACATTTGATATTTAGGTTACAGATTTTGTTATCCACTCGGTTCAATGCAATTCCTCATGCAGCGGAACAAGCTTGCAGTCTACGGATTCAGAGAACAACACGGAGGCTGTTTTAATATTTTAGTTTTAGTTTTTTGTGCAAAATTTTTAATGATATGTTTATAGAGGCTTCGTCCTCTTCTACTGTTATACTGTTCGGAGTGGATTTAAGTCGATCTTCTTCCTCCACACTATATCTTTTTCCGTCCAGTACTTCAGGATACCAGTCCTCGAGGATGTTACAGGCGGCAGACCCATGACTATGTCATAGAGGGGAAAAGAATTGCCATTAAAGGCTGTTACAAGGTTGGACTACGTCATTGCTAGATTTGTAACATTTTCGATATATGCATCACATCTGTCTACAGCATTAACTGTTCATCTAAGCTCTTTTGTTTGCAAGTTGTCATGAAAGGATGTACGGTAATGAACAGATTTTAAACCACAGAAATGGTTCTAACTATGCTGGTACTAAAACAATTCTCTCCATCAAATTTAGTCCCCAAAGTCCTCCACGTGTCATGACATACAATGTTTGGGTTTCTTAATCTGTTAATGATTTCTGATTTGTTTGGGTTTCTCAATCTGTTAATGATATCAGATTTATAGGTTTCTCAATCTATTAATAATATCATATTTCTATAAATCATTTTCGATACAATATTGGAGTTTGTATTTTTTAAATTTGTATAAACGAACAAATTATATAAAAAGACAATCAAATTATTGTCAAAATAGGACCAGTGAATCAGAAGCTGGACACTAAACAAAATAGATCAAGAGTTCAAACACTACTAATCATAAGGTGTGACAAGTACATCTCTATGCGAGTCATTTGTTTCTGAAGCCTTTAATTGTATCAGATTTTTACAAATAACATTAATCGCTGTTATTTATGGATGGGGTTTTGTGGAGTTTTTCTAACAACATTATCCCACTTTTGAATCTTGACAAACTTGTGAAGGAGTTGTAGTAACTCTTGGCTAAAAAATGAGAGAATTGGCTATCCTTATTTCAAATAGGCCTTTTCTATGATAAAATTATACAATACAGTGGAGAGGTCCTTATAGTTGAGTGTCCTAACTTTACCTTATTTGTGTATGTTATTAACTATTCATATTAGCTTTTTTATTTCCAAATTTCCATGAAAGGTTGTTTAACAATTAAGAAATTTTAAACCATAGAAATGATTCTAACCATATTGACTCGAACAAGGTTCCCATCAAATCTAGCACCCAAAGTCCTTGATGGGCCACAAGATACATTGTTGGGGTTTATGAATATTTTAATGATATGAATTATAATGTTCCTCCTCCTACTCATCCTCTTGTAATATGGGGGAAGATGGTTCACTAACTTATATTAGAAAAAATAGGAATCTTAGGCCTATTACTGATTTAATTACCTTTAGAAGGAAAATGGTCCACTTGGAAGGGTTCTTAGGCACAAGGTGAACTCAGCAATCCATCATGAGAGTGGGTGGAAGATAAATATGCAACTATGGAAGATGGATGAAGAAGCTAGGACAAGATAAATGGAAATGATGACTTTGAGCATGTATAGGCAAACAAAAACCAAACAGCTAAGTTTTAAAAATAGATTTGGGAAGTACGATCTATATATGACCTGCTATCCAAATTTTAGGCAAAAAGGGAGGGACTAACTTGGTTGTGGTGACCAGCTCCTAGAATCTAGTTACTTGGTTGACCTACTCCCTACACTTTCTAATTAAATGACTTTGCTGACTCTAGATCTTTAAATGCTCAATTTGTAAGTTTTTCTATATGTTCTCCATTTACTCCTGCAAATAGAAAAAGGATAGAAAATATTTTGTAGAAAAGGGCTTTCCTATATCAAACCCCAATTGAGGAATTAACCTATAATTTGAAATGTAAATTGAAATGAAGAACTAAGAATGCTTATGCATTGTAGAGGCTAGATCTTAAAATAAAATGTTTATACCTTCATAGCTTTTCTTTGTGTCAAAATTCTCATGAAGAGGTTGATATTGACCTTATAGAGTTTACTTTTAGGAAATAAAGATTAAGATCATGCAATCATGAAATCTCTAGATATAAAAATTACTCCTTATCTTCAATGTCATGATGTTTGATATCTTTCTCTTTAGTTTTTGAAGGTGAATTTGTAGTTGATAGACCTTGAATAAAATTGAGTTCTTTATAAAATGAGGGAGGTAAGATTTATTTTATACCTCACCCATCATTTCAAGGCGTTAAATTTAGAGTAAGCTGATATGGGTTTGGAATTATCGCTCAAACAAACTAACAAAAATTGGTTCAAATTTGGGCTCTAATTGGGTGGAGTGGGTCATCTGAGGAGACTTGTTCCTGAGAGTAGGTCACCTAAGGTAACTTTCTCCTAAGAGAAGTTCACTCGAGGTGACTTGTTCCCCTTAATAAGGGCTCAATTTAAGAAATAAATTATATAGGAATTTTATTTACAACATGACATTTAGCCCCCAATTTAGTTAGAGTTTGAACCTACATTCATACTCTTGGTAAAGTAGATCATAGTATTGGAAACTTTTGTTAAGGTAAAAGGAACAACGAAATAGAAAACCCCTAATTGACTTAGCATTTTATCAATCTAATAATAAGAAAAAGAGCTAAACACACACACACACACACAAAGAGAGAGAGAGAGAGAGAGAGAGAGAGAGAGAGAGAGAGAGAGAGAGAGAGAGAGAGAGAGAGAGAGAGAGAGAGAGAGAGAGAGTATTGGTCTAGCAAGGTTATGCTTACTATGAGTTATCTAGAGAGATCGGTGCAAAAAAGAATTGAATTGTCTAGCATGTTGTGTTATACTAGTCAACTCACCATAAAGGATAACCATGAAAATAATTTCATGTTAGGATATCCACTAAAAATTGGTGCAAAAGGATAACCTAAGAAAGCATTGTATCGAAGTAAGCTCACTAAGATATTATTACAAAGTAAAATGCATAGTTTGTTAAGTAACCTGAAAAAAATGACTAAATATTTTTTATTGTGATGTGTGCATAATGTGTAACATAGAATAGAGTGTCTATCCCCATTTTAAGGAAATTTTTTATGCCTTACCTAAGTAAATAGGCTTAAGGTAGCATACATGCATCCAAAAGACAAGTACATTTTCACTATGATCTACTGCAAGAAAGGAAAAAATCAAGAGAAATAGATCACATGACAAAAAAGGATCACATAAGAGAACCACTCATTCTAGGGTCAATATATCTGTTTGGTAACTCATTTATATCAAATATAATTACAATGCATTGACCTCACCCCCCAAAGATAGTGAAACTACAAGCACGATGGAAGAAGAGCACATAAGATTAACAAATTGGGTTTTTTTGGGTCAACATACTGAAGACAAAAATGAAGTTAATCTAAAAACTTTGCATCATCCACAAGTAGAGAACACAAAGGAACATTTACAAAAATAAAATCACATTTACACACACATATATATGACACATATAAGAATTGGGATACAAATAGAATAATGTCATATAACAGGTTCAGTCCATTTATTACTGTAAGGTAAGAAAAACAAATGTGTCTTTCTTTTCTTACTAAAAATGTAAAAGGAGGATTGATTGAAATAGAGATATGTTTATGTGTAAATTGTATTGAATTCCTTAACTTGAAATGAATTGTATTGATTGTATATTGCAATTGTGATTAGGAAGAAGATAAGATGTTCTTCTTCAATTCCCAAATGCACAAATGGGAGATCCAAGTTGATCAACCCCCAAAGAAGGGCTAATGCACAAATGAATAAACTATTTGGAAAGGAGAATAACAAAGAAGATACCTTAAATTCTGTCAATTATATGTATAGAAATTATATATGACAGTAATTGAAGAAATAGGAGAAATGCACTAACCTTGAAATATTGCAGATCAAAGAATGCTATTTTCTGAGGTCTGTAGACTATTTCTAGAAAAACTGACAGTTGATCCCAATCGGAACGCAGAGACGAACAAAACCCATAAATATTTTTCCATTCTGATGTTGTCTTATGAAAAAGGTCAACCTCGACCCACAAATGTCAACCCTGACCCAATAATGTCGACCCTGACCTACACAAGTCTGACAGAAAATCTGTTCATGCCGTCTGAAAGAAAGCAGAAAAGGGTATCCTGATCTGGTCTCAAATCAACTGTTCTGAACCTGTACCTGCAAGAAAAAGGAGATTGTTTGTTGTGGGGAAAGGGTTTGCCTTGGTCAAACCCTGATTCAGGAATTAACCTTAAAATCAATAAAGTATAGAATGCTAACAAGTAGTAGAATTGAATCTAATAATGAAGCAATGATAGTCAATAGATATGTAATTGTATTTCAAATGTATGCAAGTATGTAAGTATGAAAGCATGAAATCAATTAGGACCATAAACCTCCATGATTGAATGCTTGAAATCCACCTTGAAGAGATGATGGGAAAGTCTTGAGGATGCACAAAGGATCTTGAAGGAAGATCATACCACCAAGATGGCTAGATCTAGGGTTTTGAATGATGAATCTTGAATGTTTGCACCTAATCCCTTCAAAGGATTGAGAGCTTGAATCCTTGATCTTAAATGGAGAACTTGAATGATTGAGAGGAATTCTTGAACACCTTGAGAGCTTGGAAATGGATGCTTGAACCTTTTTTTTCTTGCCAAAATCTTGATTAGAGTTTTTTGAACTTAGAAGACCTAGAGAAAATGAGAGAGAAAACTTCCCTTTTATATGAAATTAGGGCACAATATTCTAAGGAGGCATACATAGGAGGATTATATTCCCATTAAATCCTTTAACCTTAGGAGAGGACCTATATTAAATATAATTTAGGAATCAACGCTTCGAAACCCAAAACAGCCAACCCGGAAGCGGGAAAACTAAATTTTTGATGACCCTCGACAGCTGACAAGCTTCTTGTTTTGAAAGGGGAACCCTGGTCAGGGTTGAGGTCGACCCTAACCTAGGTCAAGGTCAAGGTTGACCTTGACCCAGGGGGCCAAAACCCCTGGAAAATATGCCAGGTGGGGTAGGAGGTGCCCACAGAGGCCCAATCAGGGTCTTGAACCAGCACAAAAGCATGAGATGATGCAGAAATAGGAGGATGATATGGTAGAGGTAAAAAATGTCCCCTAATGAGGGCTAAATTATCTTAACATGGAAGTGCTTCCATTTTAAGATGATACATTAAGCCCCCACTTTAGCAGGAGTATAGAAATTGAATGTGCTCTCGGTAAAGTTTAGAGGAAAAGGATCCTAGTGGATTGCAATGAGATAGAATATCACTAAGTCAAGGACATGAGCCCCCAAACCAAGGATTCTAACTCAACATACATACATAAAGATATGGAAATAAAAATCAATCAATCATAGAAAACATACATGACGACATAAGTAAGACAAGAACAACACCATGGATAACATAGTTTCATGATCTTGAAAGCGAAAGAGAGAAAAGAAAGTGATTACCTCACCTAGTAAGATGCCCACCTTACTATGAATCACCCCAGAGGGAGAGCCCAACATGTTCACCCAAAAAATTGTGCTTGTAATTGTAAATGCATCTTCTGACGACTTTTGAAAATATCCATAGATCCCCATTCTTGTATCACTATGGAATGTAAAATGCGTGTCCATTCAAGATTTATAAAATTATGTGCATTACCTTTCAAGGATTTAGAATATTGTAAAATAATAAAAAGGGTGCGTATCTTTTCAGGATTTAGCAACTTATGTGTGTTACCTTCCAAGGATTTAGCAAACATAAAAGTAAAAATGCGTGTCTCTTCAGGATTTAGCAACTTATGTGCATTACCTTCCAAGGATTTAGCATGCTGAAAAATGTAAATAAATGTAAATTATAGTACAAGGGAGACCCTATATATACCCCCATTCTTATCATGGCTACCCACTAGGCATGATAAGGAAGAAGAAGAGAGGATACCTACGTCACAAGGTAAGGAGATATCCAGCTTAACAACAATGTATACCATATTCATAGCGAAGAGTCTTGACCCTTATATCTAAGAACATGGATAATCGTGAAATGGATATGTCACTTATGGAAAAAGGATCCTCGAAGAGGAAGAGATCTTATCAACAAGAGCCCTACTAGAGAGGAGTGCTTAGGATAAAATGTCATCTTCGAAAAGTAAGAGGGACCCAAGCTTCAACCGTCAAAATCCTTGCAATAAAGAGGATGAGGAATCTTGGAATGAAGGATAGCAAACTCTAACCAAAAAGCAAGGGAAAGAGTTTATAAAGAACATAATTTGTGAAATAAAGAAGAGGTAATGACCTAGGACAATCACCTCTCAAATAAGGAGGTATCAATGGTCAAAACATAGATCTTTATAAGGAAAATAATGTTTGCAACATAAAAAAATGCCACTAAACTAAGGAAAGTAGATCCTTAGAT
>MU223437.1:2777029-2803928 GCA_018584345.1 Thuja plicata | reverse complement strand
TATTATCACCATGGATAGGATAAGAAGGAGAAGGTAAATCTAGAAATTCTTGCACATCTTCATCTTGTACCATAGTTTGAGCCTTAAAAAAAGTATGAGAAGAACTAGGGATGGAAGATGGAAGAATAGGAGTGGTATTATTAGGAATGATTGGATTAGGAAGATTAGGAAGATTAGGTAATGGAGTATCATCTACCAAATTCTTCACATAATCTAAAAGAACAATAAGTCGACTACACAAATCCTTAATTAAAGTTTTGAAAGTAGGGAGACTAGTATTGGTCAATCATAAAATAGCATAAGCAAGTGAAACATGAAGATTAACAAACATGATAAAATGGATGACACTCTCATAGACATCATAGGTACTATAAAGAGATGCTAAAAGAAGGATAATAAGAAAAATAGCCAAACACCAAAATAATTTCATGATGAAAATGAAAAAGGTGTGTTTTTGTATATTTGGAATGCAAATTATAATCTAAGATGTAAATCTAACACCAAAGAGAAGGAGTTTTCGATCACAGGTTCACCAAAATGTAAGATAAGAAGTACAAATGTGTCTTTCTTTGCTTACTAAAAATGTAAAAGGAAGGATTGATTGAAATAGAGATATGTTTATGTGTAAATTGTATCGAATTCCTTAACTCGAATTGAATTGTATTGATTGTATATTGCAATTTTGATTAGGAAGAAGATAAGATGTTCTTCTTCAATTACCAAATGCAAAAATGGGAGATCCAAGTTGATCAACCCCCAAAGAAGGGCTAATGCACAAATGAATCAACTATTTGGAAAGGACAATAACAAAGAAGATAACTTAAATTATGTTAATTATATGTATAGAAATGATATATGACAATAATTGAAGAAATAGGAGAAATGCACTAACCTTGAAATATTGCAGATCAAAGAATGCTATTTTCTGAGGTTTATACATTGTTTCTGCAAAAACTGACAGTTGATCCCAAACTGGAATGCAGAGACGAACAAAACCCAAAAATATTTTTCCATTCCGATGTCGTCTTCTGAAAAAGGTCAACCTTGAACCAAAAATGTCAACCCTGACCCAATAATGTCAACCCTAACCTACACAGGTCTGACAAAAAATTTGTTCACACCGTCCGAAAGAAAGCCGAAAAGGGTATCCAGATCTAGTCTCAAATCAACTGTTCTGAACCTGTACCTACAAGAAAAAGGAGATTGTTTGTTGTGGGGAAGGGGTTTGCCTTGGTCAAACCCCAATTTAGGAATTAACCTTAAAATCAATAAAGTACAGAATGCTAACAAGTAGTAGAATTGAATCTAATAATGAAGCAATGATAGTCAATAGATATGTAATTGTATTTCAAATGTATGCAAGTATGTAAGTATGAAAGCATGAACTCAATTAAGAACATAAACCTCCATGATTTTATGCTTTAAATCCACTTTGAAGAGATGATGGGAAAGGCTTGAGGATGCACAAAGGATCTTGAAGGAAGATCACACCACCATGATGGCTAGATCTAGGGTTTTGAATGATGAATCTTGAATGTTTGCACCTAATCCCTTCAATGGCTTGAGAGCTTGAATCCTTGATCTTCAATGGAGAACTTGAATGATTGAGAGGAAGTATTGAACACCTTGAGAGCTTGGAAATGGATGCTTGAACCTTTTTCTTCTTGACAAAATCTTGATTAGAGTTTTTTGCACTTAGAAGACTTAGAGAAAATGAGAGAGAAAACTTCCCTTTTATATGAAATTAGGGCACAATATTCTAAGGAGGCCTAAATAGGAGGATTAAATTACCATTAAATACTTTAACCTTTGGAGAGGACCTATATTAAATATAATTTAGGAATCAACGCTTCGTAACCCGAAATAGCCGACCCAGAAGCGGGAAAACTAAATTTTTGATGACCCCTGGCAGCCAACAAACTTCCTGTTTTGAAAGGGGGACCCTGGTCAGGGTCGAGGTCAACCCTGACCTAGGTCAAGGTTGAGGTAAGCCCTAACCTAGGTCATGGTTGAGGTCAACCTTGACCCAGGGGGCCAGAACCTCTGGAAAATATGCCAGGTGGGCTAGGAGGTGCCCGGAGAGGTCCAATCAGGGTCCTGAACTAGCACAGAAGGATGAGATGATGCAGAAATAGGAGGATGATATCATAGAGGTAAAAAATCTCCCCTAAGGAGGGCTAAACACTCTTAACATGGAAGTGCTTCCATTTTAAGATGATACAATTACATTACACCAATGGAGTAACGACGGTCATGTAAAGAGATTTAGTTAGCATAACACAAAGACAATATCAAACAACTATAATCATCAGAGAAGCACATTACAAACAAGAAAACACACAAAAAAATTAAATGAGAAAGAGGATCTATTCAACAATATCATCTACCTCCCGATCTTCCTATATATCACTTAGGAAAGATGGACAAAATGTAAGAGGAACAATGCGAAGCACAGTAGATGGAGCTGCTAAGATTTACAAACAAGTACCACATACTAATGTGAGTCACTTTGTTTTTTAGTAGGAGCTATGGTTAATTCTTTTCAAATCTATAAGAAAGCTCATAATTGATTTTAATAATCTTATACATTAAAAATATGAGATTTCCATAGTCCATCATCAATTCAGATATAGATTTCTGGACTAGATTGTGTATAAGTTTATTTGAATCAATGTTTTAGATCAGACTCTCTATCATTTTTTTTAATCTCTCTTATCGTGATGATGTATCACAAAGTATGATCCCAAAATGTTGATTCCAAAAAACTTATACCCAATCTACTCCACAAATTTATTTCTAAGCCTCATATATATCATTAGAATAATAAATATCAACATTATTAGAATTATAATTATTAGTTTCAACAACATTACTATCCCTATAATTATCTAAATTAATGAAAATATGATCTTTAATATGAAAAAATAATTATCATGTTTAGATAATATTATTTTTCTAATATTTTTGTCCTCCTTTTGGCTAGTTAAAAGATGGTCAAATGGGATCAAAGCATCATTAGGTATCTTAGGGTGAATTTTTTTGGGGAAGCAAGTTTATGGCCATTGACATGACGTCTACAACATCAACCTTTAGCACTACATTTTCTTTTTCTTGGAATAAGTTTTAGAAGGTTTAGCATCAATCAACATTGGCTCATTTTCATCCTTTGTAGAAGGAGGAATGGAAGGAATGAAGTACTAGTTTGAGACATTAATGAAGTTATATGTTTGTAGGATATATGAGATGGAACTTAAGTATATATAGGAGGAATGAAACATATATGAAGGAGTCCAATTATAGGATGATGAGGTATAATATCCTTATATTTATTTCATTTAAAATAATTTTATGTTTGAATGTTTCATAGGAAGGGATGTTTTTTTTTATGGGGTTGTTATGTTTGAGATGTTTGAGGCCAAAAAAATTCAAGGGTGAAGTTTCCATGATTCTCTAATGGTTTATAGAGACTATGATTTTATGTGATAATTTGTAGATCATGATAGAACTTCAAACACATATGGATAGGAGAATCAATATCTTTCATGGAGGTAATCCAAGCATGTTGCAACATCACTTCGAATTGATCACAATTAGGAATCACAAAAAAAGGGGACATCCAAGGACTTCTTACCAACTCTAATGAGAAGGGTAATTGAAGCTATAGTAGGACAAGTAAAAACATCATGCACTTTATTTATCACTTCAAATTTTTCATGAGTTTCTTGATGAAATTTTCTTGTAAACTATTTTTCCTTGGTAATTAAATTCACCATATATACTAGATCAAAAACTACTACTTAGGATAACTTACCATTAATATTTGTAGAAATGTAAAGAGGTCCATCATGTGCCTTACTAGTTTACTTGGGATCAAAAGTAATGGAAGGTTTAGGCTTAGGATTGGGTTTAGGTTTCTCATTGAGATCAACAATATTGTTAGCCGCTTGACATGTATTATCAACATCCATGGATATGGACTTAGAAAGCTCAAAAATATTGTTGGGATAAGAAGGTAAATAACTAGTAGGTACATCATTATTGGTAGAATAAGAAGTAATGGATTTGTATAGATTTGCAAGTTTTCATTAGGAGGTGCTAAATTTTTTTTCCCTTATCATTAACACCCTCAATTGTTATGGTATTGGGATAAATGAGGTCTTCGACAATATCTTTCAATTGATAACACTTTGTATTATAATGCTTGAGTTGATTTTGATATTGGAAAAATGCTTTAGGATTATAAGAAGAAGACAAAGGTTAAATAGCGTCAATATTATTTATGGAAGAAAGTTTCAAGATATTAGCACTAATCAAATTCAACATAACATTATGTAAAGACTCAAAAAGAGGAGTAAAACTACACCTTGATTTGAAAAATAATGGCAAAGAAGCCACACTTGAATTTATAGCTACCACTTGTATATCAAAATGATGTGAAGAGTTGTTGTTTGTCTTGATTAATCCTTTATTGTTCTTTTGAAAATTTTGGAATGCTTATTGAGCGGCATCATTCTTATCAACTAGATTCATCAAAGTCGATGACTCTTGAATTGCACCACTTAAATATTATAATTATAAAAAACTACATATAATTGCATAAAGGATGTACACTCAAAAAGTAATATCTTATCTCTATTTTCCTTTTGTACATTATAAATAAAAATTATTTTAACATCCATGTTAGCCATAGGATAAGATATTGAAGCATGAAAATGTTTAAAGCTACAAATAAACCCAGTTAGTTTCTCTTTAACATCTTACTTGCAATGAATCAAATCGGTCAAAGAAATTTGAGGACCAAAATCCTTTTGAAATTATTTAATATATAAATTAGTTAATTTTTAAAAAGAGTCAATTGATTATGGAGGTAAATAAAAAAACCATTGTAAGGCCTTATCTCTAAATATTTTAGCAAACAATTTAGCCAAGAGCCTATGATCATTTTACAAGTAATTACAAAAGGTTTGAAATGTTTTAACATTAGTTAAGGTATCACCTTTTTCATTATATGTGTCCAATTGTGGGATTTGTATGTATTAAGGGATAATAGTATGAATGATGTCTTGGGAAAGTTTACTAGAGATGCCACAAGTTGGAATGATGTATTTAGAATGGATTATTGAAGCTAGTTGTTTTTTTTGTAAGGATGAAACACTTTGGACTAGGTTATAGATGGTTGCTTTGGTGGATAGGTTTGTATTGGACATGTTGGATAATTTAGGATATGGAACATTGTGTGAAATGGATCGACCAATGAAATATGAAAGTGGGACATTGTGGTAAGTGGATATAGAAGATGACTGAGAAATACGTGGAACACTCATGGAAGGAGGTATAATAATAATTTGTTGAAGACTAACATGTGTAGGATTTATTTTTTGTTTAGATGTAGTCATGATGGCTGTATTATAAGTAGACACATTAGGAAATGATGTTGGTATAGGGATCAATTTGTGAGCATGATTAGCATGATTGGACAGATTCAGATCTTTGCAACTACTTTTCATAGACATGATATTATAATTATCAATATGATTTATGTCGTACAAAAAATCCACAAAATGTTAATCATTTTGAATCATCCTCCCCAATTAATCAATCAAGGGGATTTATTGCCTCATTATTTAAATGTTCATGACCCATCCATTATTCAAACTTTTCCAAGTGATTTTAAAGATTTCCGAATTGGTTGAGAGGTACTCTTTTTAAAGAGTTATTCACATCATAATAAGTGTGGAAATAATGGTTATCAACATTGATAGGTACTTCATGTGAAGGCATAGAGGTTTCACATAGATTCCCATGGAAAATGCTAGTTGACTTGGGATATATACCCTTAGTATTTAAGATTTAAGAAGCCAAAAGTCTATAACTTCTTCTCAAAAGTATAGTATATTTAGATCTTAAGGTTATAATATTCATGCATAAATATAGAGAAGAAAAATATTTCTAAATAATACAAATTCTTAATAAATTTACCATTTAAAATCACATGAAGTAGAATTTGAATCTCTAAATGTATGAAATGTGACGATATGAATGCATATAAAATCTATCTAAACATCTAAAATAGATATAAGGAGGATGTAAGATGTGTCGAGTTTACCAAAATATAATGTGGGGAAATAGGGATCACTAGCTTGTATAGGAAAAACTAGGAATCTTAGGCTGATTTCCACTTTAAATACATTTACAAGGAAAATTATGCACTTGGCCCAAGGATTCTTAAAAACAAGGCAAATTTAGTAATATTTCATGGGGGTCAGAATATTTCTATGAAATTATGGAAGATGGATGATGAAGCTAGGCCAAAATAAGGATAAATGGTGCTTTGAATGTAGAAGCACAAAACAATAGACATGAAAGTACTGACAATACATCCAGGAAGTATAAATTATAACTAATCTATGATCCAAATTTTAGGAAAAACTATAGGGACTTAGTTGGGGCTACCTTCTCCCTGAAGCGAGTCCACTGGGGAAACCTGATCCCTACACTTAATGATGAAATGATATATAGACAGTAGATCTCTAGATGGTCAATCTGTAAGTTTTTTTGTTCGTCTGCTAACTATTCCTACACACAAAAAAGAAGGAAAATATTGTGTGGAAATGGGTTTTTCTTAGTCGAAACTTTGTTTAGGAATAAACCTTGAATTTTAAATGTAAATTTAAATGGAGATATAAGTGTTCATATGGAACAAAGGATATATCTAACAATAAAATTGGTATACCTTCATAGGCCTTCTTTGTGTCAAAATGCTCATAAAGATATTGATGTTGACCTTTTAGAATTGAATTTCAGGCAAAGAATATTATGGATACCATCCTGAGGTATATATCTATAAAAATTACTTATTCTCTTCAATACCTTGATTCTTGATCTATTTCTCTTGAGGACTTGAAGGCAAAATTGTAGTTACAAAATTTTAGTTGAGAGATCTTGAATTAAATTGTGTGTTTTTTAATATAAGGGAGGTAAGATTTCATTTATGCCTAAAAAAATATTTTTATTTGTTAAACTTGGAGCAAGTTGGCATGCGTTTAAAACTCTTACTTAAACAATCTAATTGTTATCCAATTCAAATCCGGGTTCTAATTGGTGAGAGCAGGTCATCTGAAGGGACCTTTTCCGTCTAATGTGGGCTTGAATTTGGACCCAAGGTCCAAAATTTAAAGGAGACGCCAAAACTAAATTTTGAATTGAGCTAGATAAAACATTTTCAAAATAGGAGGTGAGAAACACTAAAATAGGGTTTAAGTGAGCAAGAAATTACATAGGAATTCAATTTACAACTCTACACCTTCTAGTGATCTTCCTAAAAAGGATTCTATCATGTAGCCATACAGGTAGCTTGATATCACACATGACCTCTTCCCTTAGGAGAAATTCTCCAAATAGAATGAAACATATATTAGGGCTATGATCAACATATCGATGATTTAGGAAAAGGTAATGGAGGGACAATGATAGCAACAAAGAAAACAATATAACAATAATATGCCACTCACACATAACACAATGATAACATAACAACCAAAGATCCTAGCATATGAACATGGGATTTGATACCACATCTAATGTACCACCAAGGAACCCTATAAACAAAGGGTAAAACATATATTAGATTAATTATATGTTTTTGAAGCAATAACAAAAAATATGAATAAACTATGAGAGCATTTCTCTCAAAAATGAGGATTAACATAAAATTACTTCATGACCCTACACTAGTGGAAGTCTAAAATTTTTGAGCATGTTGAATAACTACGAAGGGGGGTAAATCAGTTATTCACACACAACTTATAAAACTTTTTCTATCAGTAAACTACTAGATAATAGTAATAACAACTTCTAATATTTTTGTTAAGCACATAAAACATCCATAGAAAATGTAAACATGTAAACATTGGAACATTGACACAGAGAACACCAAAATTTACGTGGAAAAACCAAACTAGGAAAAACCATGGAGAAACTAATTCTCACGAAGTGTAAACACTAGATAACGTGACACTGGTTAAGTTTATTTGTAGAAAGGCTCATCGGTAGTTGTGCTCACTGTAGGTAAGGATCACTTCCAATACAAAGAGGCTAACTACCACTACAAATATAGATATACAAGATGATAAAATTATATCAGAATATGCATGAACTGTCTGCACAATCACCAGTAGATCACCAATTGTCTGATCCATTGCGATTGGTATGTAAGCACTGAATGAAACTTCATTCTACCACCTCAGTGAACACTTCTCACATACAAAATTGCCACAGGTTTACAATATATTTTTCACCATATACCATGCTCACCACACATGGATACACAATCTTATCCTTTATTTATACCACTATCTAATCATCCATATGTGGTCTTCACACAAAATGTGTTACAACCCCAATGCTAAGGAAAATATAATTATATTTAATACATAGAATTGATCATAAATATAGGACATACATAATACCAATTATACGCTACACCATGGCCCAAAGATAAGTCACACTTAAGATATTATAATGTATATTACATTTACGAGAGCTACCACAACCAAGACCAAAATTTGTGGCCACCGATAGAATAATCGTCATTATACGTTGTAGCCGATATACCAAAAAAATAAACATTTGATGAAGTTACATATCTATCTAGATAACTGTACAAACTCTATAGCCAATTGAAGAACCTAAAAATGGTAGAATAGTCCACTTGAAATAGAACAATGAGAGCATGCCAGTGCACCAAAAACAAATAGATCATGAGTAGGACAATTTATATTGGCAAGGAATAATAGAAACACAAAAAATGTTTATACTAAACCTGTCATGTATATAACCGAAACTCTTGTTGCATAACTAATAATAAATAGGTACATAACCAAAGTTTCTAACAACTAACCAATACAGGGAAAGTTTTGGTATGGAGGTTTTGACATCATTGACAATCAATGCCAGCAACAAATTAATAAGTCTAACAATCTCCCCCTTTTGCATTGATGGAAAAACACTGAAACAACAAAAGCTCTAGAACTCAAAAAGAAGCTCCCCCTGAGTAAATACAACATGTATACTCATTTTCCCCTCCCTCTTTTTATCACAATGGAAAAAGGGACAAAAATTAATTTAAACTCAAAATAGTAAATAAGTATTCACCGAAAAATATTTTTTCATAGCTCTCCTTCAGAATAGGAAACTCCTTCCACCAAACAAATTTTTCCTCCATTCGAGCACACAAATTGACACAATCCATCAGTCTGTCAAATGAATTCATCCAATCTAAGGACTAAAACCTTTGTGCAAAATCCTCTACATCATATAGGATCCATAAGAAAACCTAAATCGGACCTCAATAATGTATCTCAATAGCCAAATTGTTTTTATTAGATCTTCTTTTTGTTTTTCGCAGCAAAAACCACTCTTTTTGAAGTTCACCATCTCTGTTCCTCTTTTTTCCATATTAATCCTTGAAAATGTCATACGACTTGCCAAGATCATTAAATTCCTTCTCAATTACTTATCTCTATCCTCTAAAATTGTCTATAGTGGTAGACCACCGAAGTGAACGCATTATATTTTTCCATTAGTATACACAAGGAAAAACATGATCTGCACCATCGATTTACACTACACCAACAGACAGGGCATATCACTACCCGACGCCAAGGTTACTCGATACTGCCAAGTTCAAAGCATCTCAAAAAGCACTATTCAGTGTTATCCGATGACAAAAAGGTTGATGGAACCTGATGATCAGTTCAACAAAGGAACGCTGACAAAATTTCAGTTCAACCCGATGACCAAGAACCGAGAGTCAGTTACATCCTGCAAAAGGTGGATCTAACTTTCCACGTTAGATAAATCACTGAAGTTGTATATATAGCTTCTTGATTTTTTTAAATTCATTATCTGTGGAGGAAGCAATGTAATTAATATTGTTTTAATTAGTTTTACTAACTTAAAACATGCAAACTAAAGATCAAGGTCAATTTGTAAACCTTGGATCTAAGAGTTAACATTGTAATGCGTGATTCTAAGATAGGTCAATTACTTGTAAAAATAGATCAGACACAATTACCTGTATCCATGAAGAGAATCTAAAGATGAGACACAAGAGTTGATGGAGAAGGAAAGAAACAAATCAAATCATTTTCAAGAACAAGAACACAGGCTACCGATGAGTAGAGAAAGGTATTAATCAGTCACTTAAAAAGGTGATATTATTATTATGACAGCTTTAAGGGATCTGTAATCAGCAATTGTAGACTGCATATAGTCAGGTAAATCATATGTACTCATTTTAACAAGTGTAGTACACTTAATAAATCCTTTCAAGAAAGGTGGACTTAACAGTCCTATTGTAAATCTCTTAACCGAGTGTACACTTAAATCAGTGTTGCTAAAGCTCTTAACAGAGTAGATCTTAACAGAGTAGATCTTAAATCAGTGTTGGTGTTGCTGAAGAATGATGGGTGGCTGCAGAGATATTGCGGCAGGGATCTTCCTGTTGTGGCCTTTTCCTGGGACCCTCGGGTGAGGGTTTCCTTTTGGGCCTTCGACTCCCTCATCGTCTATGGGAGTTTGGTGGTGGGTTGTTCATTCCGGTCCAGTTTGGGATCCCTATTGAGGTGGGGTTCCTCACTTGTGCCCTTTGGCAGTGGAAGGATGATCCTTGGATTTTCTCTCAGACCTCTTTTGGGCCGGTTTGAGAAGGTTTTTGATTGCACAGGCTTTTGCTTTCCTGCTTTGCCCCTTTGCTTGTTATGGGTGTGCTATTAGTCTTCTGTTTTCATTTTGTTGTGGACCTTCCCCCTTTGGGGGGAAGAGGTAGGGTTTTACTCTTTTCTGGTGGACAGGGGACGGCTGATAGTTTTAAAGGGCTCCCTCTGGTTTGGTGTTTCTGGTTAAAGTAGGCTGCTTGTTGGGAGGCTGGGCTCTACCCTGTCATTGAGCATCTTGTTTCCTTCTCCAGGCTTTGGGCTTCATACACACAGTCATCTTCCATCTTCATGGTTCCTATGGAGGTGGATCAACTTCCTATTGAGGTGGAGTGTTCGTGCGAGATTCTGAAGGCATCTGATTCTCCTATGGAGGTGGAGAGTGTTGGGGCTTTTTGCTTTGTTCCTATTGAGGTGGAACACTTTTCTTTAGAGGTGCATTGGGAGACTGAAACTTGTGTTATGCTCGACTTTCAGGGCTATGGTGGGGCTCAAGGTGCTGTCAATGTGTTGTCATGTGCAGACTATGTGCTATCATGGTGTGCTGAATATGGCTTTCTACTGGTTCCTTGATTTTCCCCCTTAACTGCACTTTGGCTATAGTTGTTGTTTCAGTTTCCTTTGTTCCTGTTAATGTGTTGTTAACATGTTCATTGTGACTCTGCTTTGTTGTACCACGGGCCAGCACCCTCTTGCTGCTTTTTTAATAAAAAATAGAGTAGATCTTAACCGGTCTCCACTTTAATACTCCTAACAGGGTAGATCATTCGAAGTGATCAATTGTAAGCCTTTACTGGCTCCCTTCCATTCTGTAGATAGTGAATTTTTGTGGGGGGCATCCCCACCACAGTTTTTACTTCCTAACAAGAGTTTTCTATGATATCATATCTTTTGTTATGTGTTTATTACTTTCATGAATGTTTCTATGAATGTTGTAAACAATTAAAGATTATGAATGAATACTACATGCCTAATAAAGAACAACAGTAATGGTCGGTAATACAGTAATGAATGATTACTAATGATGAATGGTGAAAAGAGTTAAAAAATTTAGAGGTACTGATTCACCCCTCCCCTCTAAGTACTACTTCCCATTAATCCCAACAATTGGTATCAGAGCTGAGTCTCTTCTTGGAAAAGCTTAAAGGCTTAAGAGAAAAGATTGTACAATGGGGAAGTACAAACTTGATAAGAATATTGAGAATAAAAAGATTGAGATACAGATGTTCTATGAGTAGTATAAAGAAGCAAGAATCAAGATGAGAGAGCTGTTGGATGAGAGGAAACATATGGCAACCCGAAGCAATGAAAAATATTATCAAGAAGAAGACATTATAGATTTCTTTGAATCTTCAGGATCCAATGCAAGTAATACATCAGATACATCAGAAGAGAACATCACAAATCTGAAGGAGATCAATGAAAATTTTACAGAACAAATAAAGATGTTGCAAATTGGACAAGAGAGCCAAATGGTAAGAATGAATGATGTGATGAGTTCTACTAGACAAGTTGAAATAGAAAGAACACTTGCTATTAACGATAGAAGTAAGATTACAAAGAAGCTACATGAAAAGGAGTTAGAAATTCAAAGACATGTTGGGCATCACCATGAGATCACAAATCAGATTATTCTAATGAGTCAAGAAGCAAACAAAATTAATATAGAACTCATTGAAAGAGTGCAAGCTATCAATGAACTAAGAGAAGAAAATGAAAAACTAAAGCATGAGGTTAGAATTCAACAACAATATAATGAAGTTATTAGAAAGGTTGAAGAAAGCAATAAAAGAATGGATGATTTTCTTGAAGGACAATGAAGAATCAACAACAACAATGGTTTAGGCTTTACCAAAAATGGAGAATCATCAAATCAAGACAATTCCAAAAATGTCTATGAAAATCCAACACCAAGAAAGGTGACATGCAAGCATTGTGGAAAGTAAGGCATTCCTAAATCTACATCTTCATTCATAGGATTCTGTTATAAATGTAACAAGAAAGGACATAAAGAATTTGAATGTAAGTCTAAGATGTAACAACCAAAGAAGGAAACCTACATGTACAAATATTGTCCTACATGCAAGATGAATGGGCACACAAATCTTGAATGCTGGAAAAAGAAAAGGCAAGCATGGAAGCCAAAAGGTCAAGAAACTCCCTATCAACCAAAGAGAATCGGTAATCAATATGTATGGGACTACAATACTTGGACAAACTATACAACATGTGGTAGATATGGTCACATTGGTGCAAAATGCATGAGGGCATGGACCAAAAGGTCTAGAGGCTGGTCAAACCTTGGAATGACATGCTTACACTATTACAAATTTGGTCATCTCAAGGAAGATTGCAAAGACCGAATGACAAAGATAAGCACATATCCCAATGGAAACACCATTGAAGATATCCAGAGGGCTAGTGACAAAATGTGGATAAAATCTTGTAGTAATGATGAAGCTGGACCAAGCAATCCAAATGGTGACACCCCATCCAATGGATCTGGTGATATTACCACCCCCACTTGAGCTGAACAAGTAAGTATGGAACTGCACTACACCAAGTCATATTTTGCATCAGTTCCATTATAAAAATTGATAGATAGTCAAAATATACATAATAAAGATGCATATTATGTTACTTGTTTTAAATCTGAGAAAACAACTCCGTTAGTGTACACATATCAAAAATCAGCGGTGAACACAATGGATGAGTTGTTTACAGTTACTTGAATTTGTCGGTCAACACATTAAATGGTTAAGTTACAAATGTAACCCGACACTTGTTGGTAAGGAAGCAAAATAACAAAGTTGTCATGACAGAATATTGATATCCATCAGTAAAAGAACAATTATTAACAGTTGTCCTTAGCATCCTGATAACACTGACGGTGACTTTTGAAATTCTTCCTGACAAACTCCTTCTTCATGTCCCGACGAGTCATTGAGCATTTATGATAAAGACTTAGGTAAAAAGTCTATAAATAGATGAGGAGAGCACTTCATTTTGCACCTGCGGTTTGAAGAGAAAGCAGAGCTAAAAATAGAGTGATTGAAGAGAATTCGACAGAGCGACCATAACACGATCCAAGCACACAAAAAATAGATCATTCACCATTATCACGAATTGAAGTAATGTCATGCCCAAAAGTTGGGAAAAAACACACAATCAAAATTTTTTAATAATGCACTAAAAAAGGGTAACAATACTACCACATGGGTAACAAGTGCACGCAAAATGGTGCAAGGGGATAAAAGAATCCAGAAGGGTTCCTTAAGCTACAAGCTTGATCTACACGCAAACTAAGATGGTTGACCAAAATTCAACTATACTCTAAAATGTGTGAGCGATAAGCACTAGGGTTCGCTAAACCCTAAGGAAGACTCATACACGCAAATCGAGACAATTGACTAAAAGTCAACTAGGATTGACCAAAAGTCAACTATACTTCAAAATATGCAAAGGAGGGTCACTAGGGCCTACTAAGTTCTAACGAGGGCCAAGGCACGCAATTCAAGATGGTTGACCAAAAAGTCAACCCATGTTGACCAGAAAGTCAACTGTCACCGAAAGACGCAAAACTAAAACCCTAGGGTCCAGAGGCTGCATAGAACACCTGGTTCAAAACTTGGATCAAACAGACATGATTTGACCATGGTTGACCAAAAGTCAACCATTCTCGATAACGGTCAACGACAAAGAAATTATCCTTAGAAGGGGGGTCGACAAGATGATGAGGGAGTTGGCTAGACTGATGATAATAAATAAAAATGTCTATCCATACTAATAATTCTTTTAATGAAAAGGACATAACCTTCTAACATAATAACTTTAATTTAAATAAATCTAAATTAATACTCTTTATTTATAATTAAGCAAATCAGGCATTATTAGTTTCCTAAAAAAAAATATGATAAAACAATATATTTAGAGTCTTTTAATATATACTTCTCCTAAGTATAATCAAATAATAAAAATAAGATTTAAATATATAAACTCATTTAAACTACACTAAACCTATTTATCTATTTAATCTACAAATCATTTACTTCTAATATTTAGGGACCTTGATACCTTCTTGGTTCATGCTGATTCCCAGCTGTTCAAGGTTGTTCTTGATGTTTCTGGTGTTGTCTGTCTGACAGCCTTATGTAAGGTCTCTTTCCTCTTCTTCAAGTTCTTGTAGAAATCGATCTGTTAAATTGACTTGTTTTTCCATTATATCTATATTTTGATTCATTTCCTCATGATCTTTAGTTTTATTTGAAACTTGCCTCTATATACTATCTTCTACTTCTATGCTCATGATATCATTCCTTAGCTTTTCAAATGAGTAGTCCTCTCCCCCTAATTTCAATACTCTTTTTAATAAATCTTCTTTTTGGGTTGAGCTGCTTTTGTCCAAATTTTTGGGGCTAAAGACTTGTATTAATTCTTCAGTTAGTCTTTCCAGATTCTCGTTTGTTTTATCTTCATCTTCTGATTCCTCTATGTCACTGATATTCATATTTATAAAATGACTAAGATCTTGGGAGATTGCCTCGATTTCCTGATTGATTTATTTACTTTTTATGGGTTGTTCAGGGGTTTGCCAGAACTTGGAAAATTTCCTGTTAACTGTGGTCTTAGGAGATTCACCAGTAACAAATACTTGGTTTGGTTCTGGGCTGGATGCCTGTTCCATTTCATTGCAGATTAAGGATTTTTCTATATTATATTCACCATGAAGGTGACTAGAAATAATATGTTCTACCTCTTCACCATAGAAAGCATCTTCCTGGTCTATAACATGTTTACCATAAGATTCCAAAATGTTATCCAAGCAATTATTGTCTAGGATCTCCATTTCAATGGGGATAGATATTTTAGGTTCTGTTTCCTTTTGCTGAACCAGTATGGGCTCCGAGAATTCTTTTTCCTCTTCTCTCAATTCCATTATTTTTTTAATTAGTTTATCTTTTTGAAGCTGTTGTTCCTCTCCATCACATATCTCGTTGATGAAGAGGTCCATTAGCTCATTAGTAAGAGACTCACCTCTATAGTTTGTAATGATTTTCATTTCTTCATTGCTTTTATCTAACTCTGTGGATTCTTCTTTATTATTTTCATATACATGTTCCAGGCTTTGATTTTTTGGCTTTGCAATTTCTGAAGAGTCTATAACATTGGTATTTATCTCATTGTTAAATTCATAGCCTAAATAGGCTGGTACATCAGCTATTGTAGATATTTGTTTAGGGGGGCACTCAATTGAGCAACCCATGTCATTATCTAATTGTGTTTCCAATGCTTCTTTTCTATTTGATTCTTTCTCAGAGACAGTGAGTAGAAGCTCTTCACTGTTCTTTAGGGGAGGGGTGTTTGAATAGGCACATTTTTCATTAAATGGTGTTATGTTGTTATGAGAAGGGGGTTGGAGTTCTTGATGTTTATCCCTTGTGTTTGCTAAAATGAAGCCCCCTTTTTCTTCATAAAGTATTACTTTCATCTCCCTTTTACCGGGATAATTATCCAGTAAGTTTTTAGGTTTTTTGTTAATCACCACATTATTACTTGCAACTTCTATGAAGTTTTCATTAATAATGGGATTAACAATTACTGAATTATTATTAAAATTTAAATGCATGGGTGAAATGAAATTCTGATTAAGATTCATTTTAACAATAATAGTTTTTTCTGATTGCAAGGGTTTGGTTTCACATATCCTTACAAATTTACCAATTTTATTAGCAATCCGACCAACAGTGTCCAGATTTGATAACTCGATCAGTAAATTTCTGAGACAGATGGATTTTTCTACCTCGAACTCTTCTAAATATAGTGGATTGAATAAAGGCATCCATTTAGTAACAAAAAATTCTTCATGTCTAAATTTCAAATTATAATGATCTACTACTTTCCTTTTAATTTCTGGTGTTTTACAGTCTATACAAAAGAAAAAATCAACTAGGATAGAGATACTTACCTCACAGGGAAGTAGTGCTGATAGGGCTTCTGCAATCTCCTGGATGCTAGCCCCTGCTCCTTTCCATCGCACTATGAGACCTACTTCTTCATAATACTTCTGATTTTTTGTAATCAAATTGTCATTTAAACAGAGCTTGTTAGAAGGCTCTTTATAATTGGAGTGCTTAAACATGATATTGTTGTTCCGCCTATGTGGCGGAGTATAAACTAGAGATACCACTTTAGATCAAAGGGCTTTAGCACCATCATTATCCTGATTATCTTGATGCCTAATACCATCAACAATCCTACGCCGATGGGGAGGAGAATAATACTGCTGGGGCTTCTTATTCTCCCCACCATTGTGTGTATTGTTCCTAGGTTTAGGTTGTTCTTCATTAGCACCGATTGATGCAGGCCCTAATTGGGAGTC
Organism: Thuja plicata; assembly: GCA_018584345.1. Taxonomy (NCBI): domain Eukaryota; kingdom Viridiplantae; phylum Streptophyta; class Pinopsida; order Cupressales; family Cupressaceae; genus Thuja; species Thuja plicata. The sequence goes on along the minus strand of MU223437.1, from coordinate 2,786,834 downwards.
TTTTGTTTTGACAAAAGAAGGAGGGATGGATTTAGACTGTGAAAAAGTCTTCTCCCTAGGGTTTCCCTTCCTTTCCAAAACCATATTATTGATATTGCTGCAAGACTTTAAACCTACTTTAGTACTGATTATCTCAAATCTAAGGGATTCAAAGGAATTATTCAATGGGAGCAAATAGCTATTCTTTGCTATATTAACTGATTTTAATTTTTTTTTACCTTTAACTTCCTGCCATTCAAATTCCTTCTGCTTCACATGCCCGAAATGCTCTTGAGCCGCTAAAAATCCATCTTGCCTCAACAAAGAGTGAGGGTCATTGGGACTTTTAACACCATCCTTTCTAGATTTTAGGTCCATATTGGTCCCGGGGATGCTGCAATTTTGCATCGCATACTTCATTTTTGAGAATAAATTAATTTGTTTGTCCAACTCCAACACAGTGAACACTTTTTGGATCCGGGCATTTCTTTTTTCTTTCTTATCGGAATAAGCCCGACGGCTCTGGGTTTGTTTATAAACTGATGGATCATTTTTAATGCCAGTCAGTTCCTTTGCATTTTTCTTTCTTTCTTTCAAACTTTTCTTTTTCTGGCTTGCTATGAATTCTTTTAAATTCTCGTAGTCAGATCTTGATGACCTCTGATCCAGCTTTCGACAGTCAATTTGTTTATGCCCATAGAGTAAATGGTTGAAACAATAACCAGAATGCCCATTGCTACTGGTATCCTGGTCCAATGTGCTATCAGGGATTTTGCGATTGGAAGCTCTCACTGTCGAAGTATTAAAACCTTCATTTCTGTTATTCACAATGAAACCTAGGTCTGTGTGCCCTATGTTTTTAAAACCCATATCTCACAGTTTTTTTTGCATGTTCGCCAATGTTAATAGTTGCCTATTATTTTGCATTAACCTGGTATTGACGAGTGCTTGAATTTGGAGAAATGGTACAACCCAATAGGTTTATGCACCACTTCTTTTATCTCTTGGGAAAATTTCAATAATTAGGATTTGGAATGTTGGCTGCACAGTTAGTACCCGATGGTAACATCTCCACAATTTCAAGCAGATTATCAATTGATTTATTGTTTGTCAGGCCTGGAAATTTGTTGTTGTGTAATTTCACCAAACAACATAGAAATGCCAATCGTCTCCACTCCTTTATTTCATATATTTACTGGTAATAAATTCTCATATTAGTAAACGTATGTTAACAACATAGATACTCTCACCTTATAAAAAAAAAAAAAACAAATATATTGTTCACATAAGTATTTTGTATTGATAAATTTTACCCAAAACAAAATGAAAGATTACAATATTTCATAATGTCATTATTAGCACCTTTATACAAAATAAAAACACCTAAACATCTTGGGATACATACAGCCATACCCATCATTCTCATATGGGTACAATACAACTTTGAACTCCATCAGGAACCTGAAAATGGTGAGGTTGACCATGGAGGCTCACCTCCCAACCTAGGCCTTTACAAGGCCACCCCCGAGCTTGAGGATCCACACTAGAACGGGTTACAAACAGAAACACCCAACAAGTAGGAAATAAAATAGAGAACTCAAACACAAGAAAGCTTCCCAACATAAGGATGAACAAGAGGAAGTATCTACAAGAGACCTTCCATAACAAGGGTAGTGGTAGACCTCACTACAGGAGAAAGCCAAGGATGATAATGAACACACAAGCCTCACATGGACTTGCAAAGGACCATCTTCACAAGATGCAGTCCTAAATAACTCCCTTATGCCTCCTAGGTACCCTCAGGTCCTTCTTGGCATCATGGGTATCATGTTACCCCAAGTTTTTCCCTCCACACATGGGAGACTCTACACTAACAAGAATCATTTCCAACTACCCTCCCAAGGGTGAGTGTACCTTGAAGACCCATTCAAAATTAATCACAAAATAAAGACATTGAGAACAAACAATTAAATTTCAAAACTGAAAATAAAACTTCAAAAACACATAGGACTCCATTAATGGAGTCCTTGAGCTCAAGAACACACATAAACACAAACAAATAACTTTAAAGAAATCCAACCTTAATCCAAAGCTAAGGTATGAAGAGGGATGGTGTTGAGCTATCCTTCCTAAGCTCCTTCTCCCAAAAGCTCCTTCAAACTGAATTATGTCTCTAAGGGTAGAGATTGGGTGAACACTCAACTCATCCTAAATCCTTCCCTAAATAGGCAAACCTCCAACGAGAGAAAGGCTTAACCCAAGGTGATCTAACTCTAACCAATCCTAAACTAATCCACTTCCTAACTCTCCAAGGGTGAAATTAAATGAAACTTGGGTAGAAGAGAGAGTGAGGTTAACCAAAGTCACACTCCTCTTCCAAATTCGCTCAAAACTAAAAATGACACTAAAAGGGAGCAATAAATGAGTTTAGAGGCTCATTAATGAAAGAAAATGACCCCTAACCCATAGGGTACCAAGTTGGGTGACTAAAACTTACCCCAGTTACCCCCTAGGAGTCCAAAAGGCCTTCTAAACCTCACCCTGAAGTTAACCTACGGATTTCTAAGTCAAAAGACTTATAGAAACTTCTAACCCTAGGGTAAGCTTGGGTACTACTCCTAGATGACCTTAGTTAACGCTTAACTAACCTTGGTTTCCCCTTTACTAGCCATGTCAATAATTAAATTACAACAATTGCCAAACTTGGCACATAAAATTAAAACAAATGACATGACTAATTCGCATAAACATTTACTAATTTAATGATACACATGAAAACCATATTTAAAAAATAAACACATAAAAATGGGGTCCATGTCTCTTTATATAGACAGGACCTTGGAAAGCACTGGTATTTACATAGGTTCCAGTACTGTGTCCCCAATATAGATCCATGGTCAACTTTTCCTGCACACTCAATGCACACATCAGTAGATCCAAAACAACATGATATGAAACGTAACATGACATCAATGATATACATACATATAAACCATGTTTGCATTAGAACTGAAATAACCTAGCATCAGTTTCCTAAACCAAATTCATCATGTAACATTCATACATTTTAATTCCATATAAGACATCAACATAAACTAAAACTGAATCGGAACATAAAGCATCTCAAAAGTACCCTGATTACAAAATCAGGTGCTGAATATATAACACAGGATTCCATCGATCCCCAAATGTATAAAAATTCTCTGATAGTCAAAGTATGTCAAAGCATAAACTACTAAAAACATGAGAACAAAATAGTAAAACTATAGTAGTCAAAAGTAGGCCTCACATCCACCCCCTCTAGGCATGAACTTCCTCCTGGAGTTCATCGAAGAGGTGAGGGTGCTGTGATCTCATCTATGTTGTGTCCTCCCAAGAGGCTGTAACCTTTTCATAGAAATCCCAATAGACCCTAACCTAGTCCAACTCTCTGCCTTGAAGGCCCAAAGTCTGCCAAGCCAATATATGAATTGGCTCCAATGCCAGCTGTCCGTCCATCTCCACCTGCAAGGCATCCCAATCTATCACATGAGACTCATCATGTATATACTTCCTCAGAACTGAAACATGAAACACATCATGGATGCGTGATAGGCTAGGTGGCAATGCTAAATGGTAAGCAACTGGTTCTATCCTCTCAAGGATCTCAAAAGGTCCAATAAAATGGGGTGCTAGCTTAGAGCCGTTTCCAAAATGGATTGGACTCTTATGCGATCACACTCTCAAGAAGACTTTGTCTCCAACTAGATATGCTCAATCAATCCTCTTTGCATCTGCATACTTCTTCTGCCTATCTTGGGCTTCCTCAAGTCGCTGCCTAATCAAGGTCACCTGCTGCTCCATATCCCTGACTAGCTCAGGACCAATGGAAACTCTATCCTTGATCCTATCCCAAATGTGCCTACCATAAAGATCCTGGTAGGGAGGCATACCCAAGGAAGTCTGGTGCCTGTTGTTATAGGAAAACTCCACTAGGTGAAGTTATTCTTCTCATCGGGTTTGATGGTCCATGACATACATGCGAAGCATGTCCTCTAGTACCTGATTGACCCTCTCAGTCTGACCATCTGTCTCAAGATGATAAGCCATACTGAAGTTGAGTCTAGTACCCAAAGCTACCTAAAGTTATCTCCAAAAGGATGAAGTGAAGAGAGAATTTCTATCTGAGATGATCTTACAAGGTACACCATGAAGTCTGACTATATCTCGCAAGAACACTTGTGCCACTAATGGTGTGATAAAGGTAGTACAGACGGGTGAAAAGTGAGCCACCTTAGTCAAGTTGTTGACTGTGACCATGATGGCATCATGACGACAAGAATACATAGGAAGGCCTACTATGAAATCCATAGATATGGTGTCCCATTTCCACATTGGTACCTCATGAGGCTGAAGGAGACCACCTGGATGATGGTGTTTTGCCTTCACCCTCTGGCACTCTAGACATCTAGCTACCATCTTTGCAATCTACAACCTCATGCCTGGCCAATGATATAGTTGCCTGAAGTCGGCATGCATCTTCTTAACTCTGGGATGCGCTGCATAAGGGGCCCTATGAGCCTCAAGCATAAAAAACTCATGCAATCCTCTAGAAGAAGGTATATAGATATGTCCCCTATGACGCAATAGTCCATCGAACTCCAAGGCATACTCTAAAAACTTCCCCTCAAGGGGTCTTTGAGATTGAATCAACTCGCAAACCTCCACGTACATCGCATCCTCTTGCAAGTGATGAAGGATGTGATCTCTCAAATCCATGCCAGTAGACATAGAAGAAAGCTTGTGCCATCTCCTACTCAAGGCATCTGTGACCACGTTCTCTTTCCCTTTGATGTAATGGACATAAAAATCATATTCACATAAGAACTCCATCCATCTTCTCTATATAGCATTAAGGTTAGGCTGAGTGAAGATGTACTGAAGAATCTAATGGTTTGAAAGAAGTTCAAACCGATGTCCTAAGAGAAAATGTTGCCATCTGACTAAAGCATGCACCACTGTTGTGAGCTCAAGGTCATGGGTAGGGTAGTTGAGCTCGTGAGTCTTTAGTTTCCTAGACTCATAGGCTATAGCTCGCCCACCTTGCATAAGAACCGCTCCCAAACTATCCGAGGAAGCTTCTGTGCATACCATAAAGTCTGCTAATGGTTCTGGTACAGCAAGAATGGGTGCATTGGTAAGCACTCTCTTAAGCTCCTTAAAAGCCTTATCACACTTCTCAGTCCACTCAAACTTCTTTCCCTTTCACTGAAGTGAGGTAATGGGGTGTGCTACCTGAGAGAAACCATTAAAAAACTATCTGTAGTAACCAGCTAAACCCATGAAACTCCTAACTTCGGTCACAGTGGTAGGTGTTGGTCAATCCATGATGGCATAAATCTTCAATGGGTCTACTGAGATCACATCACTTGAAATAACATGGCCAAGGTACTTGACCTTTGCTCTGAAGAAAGCACACTTGGCCAAGCTACCATACAACTGATTGTCTCGAAGACACTGCAAAACTTTCCTCAAGTGTCCCTTGTGCTCTTTCTCATCCTTAGAATATATCAAGATGTCATCGAGAAACACAACTACAAACTTGTCAAGGAAGGTTCGAAATACTCCGTTCATAAGACTCATGAACACAGCTAGAGCATTCGTAAGACCGAATGGAACCACAGTGAACTCATAGTGGCCATATCTAGTGTGGAATGTGGTCTTGTGAATATCACTATCCACGATCCTCAACTGGTGGTAACCTGATTTGAGGTCTATCTTAGAGAAGACTCGGGCCCCCTGCAACTAATTGAACAAGTCATCGATCCTAGGAAGTGAATACCGATTCTTGATGGTCACCTTGTTCAACTATCGATAATCCATGCACAACCTAAGTGATCCATCTTTCTTCTTCATGAAGATGACAGGTGTACCCCAAGGAGAAACACTAAGACAAATGTGTCCTTTCTTTAAGAGTTCCTCAAGCTGTATCTTAAGCTCATTAAGCTCATTAGTGGTCACCCTATAAGGTGCTCTAGAAAGTGGCTCAACTCCTAGTACAAGGTTAATGTGAAAGTCTATTGCCCTACAAGGAGGCATACCAGGTAGCTCTAACAGAAACACATCTGCAAAATCTTGAAGAATGGGGAAGTCATCAAGAGAAGTTTCCTTCTCTGGCTCTTCTTCCCTATCGCTGATAGTGATGGCTTACAACTGGTATCCCTTTGGCATGCATCGCTTAAACTACATGGTAGATATCACACGGAGGGATACAGGCCTATGAATCCCAGTTATAACTGTTCTATACCATCATCATCTAAACATTCGATCCTCTTCTTACGATAATCTAGCTTTGCTCAGTGGGCACTTAGCCAATCCATGCCAAGAACTAGACCGTAAGATCCAAGGGGAGTAACTCTAAGATTAGCTATGGTGGTCATCCCACCAATCTAGATCAGACAATCTCTAACCATCGAGGTTACAAAAACTCTAGTTCCTGAAGCTAACTCTACTTCCCATCTAACCTCTTGTCTAGCTGCCACTAGCCCGCAACGCTCCACAACCAATGGAGAAACAAAGGAGTCAGTGGCTCCTGTGTCAAAAAGAATAGTAACATCACTACCTCTAGTCTTACCTGAGGCCTCAATAATGCTAGCCTGGTGCTCTACCTGTCGATTGTCCACTACTGCAAAAACCATGTCAGATTTCCCTCTATCTCCTATTGTTAGTTCCGAAACCATTGTACGCTGACTACCACCCTCTGGGCACTCTCTAGCTAAGTGCCCCATGGCACCACAAGTGTAACATGGCCCCCGTGACTGAACCTGGACACCAGGAGGCCTAGAATAATGTGATCCTACATTCCTAGATGAAATGCTATAACCACCCTTAGAGGACTACTGAGTCCGTGCTGGAGGGGTAAATGGTGATTGAGATCTTTGGTCCTTCTTAGGACCCTGAGACTGCCACTGTTTGGACTTGGAGCCCTGCTGAACCTGAGGTGCCCTCTAACACTGGTTCTGCTATGACTGTTGTGGCTGCTATTATTGCTGTTACTACTACTGTTGTAGGGCCCTAAATGTCCCTGAAGAGTTCCTCTGATTCCCTTTCTATGTGTTCTTCTGATATCCAGAGGCCTGAGATGAGGTGTTGTGGTTTTGTGACCCATCTCTATAATTCTGTAGGCCCTGGACTATCTCTTCCGCCACCAAGGCCCTGTCCACTGTGAACCTTAAGTTGCCTGAAGGTACCATGCATACCCTATCTAAAATCATGGGATTTAATCCCTTGATGAACCTGTTCACCTATAGCTTCTCGTCTCCCATGTATTCAACATAGGGTAGGAGGTTGACAAACTTTCCCTCATACTGGGCTACTGTAAGACCCCATTACCGGAGGTCATGGAACTCGTCTATACGGTGTTGTCTGAACTATTCTAAAATATACCGCTCTCTGAAGAGCTCGAGGAAAGCCCCCCAAGTGAGGGTATTGATGTCAATAATTCTCTTGGTCTCCTCATGCCTCCACCAAGTGGAGGCCCCGTCTCTAAACAAAAGGATTGCGAACCGTGCCTTAAGGTTGCTGCCATAATTCTGCAACCCAAAGAACCTCTCTAGGTTTAAAAGCCAAGCCTTAGCTCCTGCCCCATCTGCTTCTCCTGTGAAGGGAGGCGGTTTAAGCCTCATCAACTCTATGATCTAATTCTCGATATTGGAGGGTGCTCTATTGAGTCTCTACGCACAACCCCTAGGAACACCACCTGGTACTGCAATGGATTCATCTTCCTGATCTATCTGATTCCCTCCTACTCTAGGAGGTGGGCTCCTACTTCTCTCTCTTTCCTGATTAACAGGTGGCATGCGGTCTAGAATGAGCCCGGCCAGGTTCTGAAAGGCCAAAAAAAGAGATGCATTAGGATCAGGAGGGGGTTCAGGAGGTGGACTCTGATCCCTCCTACTATCCTCTACTTCAGGTCATACCTCTACATGTGTCACGGGGATACGTCACCGACCACGCCCTTACTGATGGGCTTGATGAGTGATAGGTGACATCCTACACATGCAAGACAAATTTAGAAATAGCATAGTAGGTTAGGTTCCCAATCTTGCTAAACATGGCTCTGATACCAAAATGTCATGCCCAAAAGTTGGGCAAAAACACACAATCAAAATTTTTTAATAACGCACTAAAAAAAGGTAACACTACTACCACATGGGTAACAAGTGCACACAAAATGATGGAAGCGGATAAAAGAATCTAGAAGGGTTCCTTAAGCTACAAGCTTGATCTACATGCAAACCGAGATAGTTGACCAAAAGTCAACTATACTCTGAAATGTGTGAGCGATAAGTACTATGGTTTGCTAAACCCTAAGGAAGACTTATACATGCAAATTGAGATAGTTGACTAAAAGTCAACTAGGGTTGACCAAAAGTCAACTATGCTTCAAAATACGTGAAGGAGGGTCCATAGGGCCTACTAAGTTCTAAGGAGGGCCAAGGCATGCAATTTGAGACAGTTGACCAGAAACTCAACCCATGTTGACCAAAAAGTCAACTATCACCGAAAGGTGCAAAACTGAAACCCTAGGGTCCAGAGGTTGCATGGAACACCTGATTCAAAACTTAGTTCAAATGGACACGGTTTGACCATGGTTGATGAAAAGTCAACCGTTCTCGATAACGGTCAACGACAAAGAAATTACCCTTAGAAGGGGGGGTCGACGAGATGATGAGGGAGTTGGCTAGACCGATGATAATAAAAAAAAAGTCTATCCATATTAATAATTCTTTTAATGAAAATGACATAACCTTCTAACATAATAACTTTAATTTAAATAAATTTAAATTAATACTCTTTATTTATAACTAAGCAAATCAGGCATTATTAGTTTCCCAAAAAAAAATACGATAAAACAATATATTTAGAGTCTTTTAATATATACTTCTCCTAAGTATAATCAAATAATAAAAATAAGATTTAAATATATAATCTCATTTAAACTACACTAAACCTATTTATCTATTTAATCTACAAATCATTTACTTCTAATAATAAGGTAAAACAAATTTATTTACATCTTCAATTAAGTTAAATGTGAACATAACCTTTTTAAGTTTTAATCTAGTAACAACTTAAATCAAATTATATTTTAAATAAATGCAAGTTTATAAAAAAAAATTAAATATAAAATCATATCCATGCTATCAATTTAAATCTAATCTACAATAAACTTTAAATTAAAACCTAATAGCAATAATAATCCTTTCATTAATAATAACAATCTAAATTTAAATATATCCTATAAACCAAATCAAATCTTATACTAAAATTTAAACTAAATATAATAAACTAAATCTAAAACTAAAATCCTTAGCAAAAGGGTGAGGCGGCGGATTCTGTAACAACAACGGCGGCCGATGAAACAAGCGGAGGAAGGATAGGAGCGGTGCACAACTAGCTGAGCGGTTGTTAGAAGGCTACAAGGGCGGAAAAGGATACAGAGGGGAGCGGCGCGGTGGTGGCCGCAAGTGGCGGCGCCACCACCCGACGGAGGGGTTGCAGTGGGGCAGGGGTTCTTGGGGTGGCCAACATTGGTCAGGGGATCCTCCCCACTATTCTATGCATAGTGGGTGGCCCACGGCCGAGCGGCCCCCATAGTAACAATGAAACGGTGCGAGGGTTAGCAGGGGGAAGCCTCGGCCCTCCCCAAAATTTGCTAAAATTTACTTTTTCTTACATAGTACAAAAATGACGCCCGAAAAGGAACAACAACACATAGTTATTTTTTGATAAATATTTGTTTCCAATGTTAAAATAAGATATGGTTATATATGTATATTTATAT
>MU223437.1:2750169-2765776 GCA_018584345.1 Thuja plicata | reverse complement strand
GGAGATCTGTTAACCAGATAGCAAGCAGTGGCCACAGCTTCGGCCCAAAACCTTTGTTCTAAACCAGCTCCACTAAGCATACTCCTAGCCTTCTCCATTAGTGTCCTATTCATTCTCTCTGCAACTCCATTTTGCTGTGGGGTGTAAGGAGTTGTCTTATGTCTCTCGATTCCTTGTTCTTTACAGAATTGTTCAAACTCTATGGAACAAAAATCATCACCATTATCAGTTCTCACACACTTGATTCTTTTACCAGTCTAATTCTCAATGAGAGCCTTAAATTCCTTGAACTGACTGAAAACCCGTGTCTTACTTTTCAGGAAATATATCCAAGTCCTTCTACTATAATCATCTATAAAAGATACAAAATATACAGAACTGGAGATAGAAGGAACTTTTATCGGACTAAATACATCAGAATGAATAAGATCCAAAATACCAGAAGACTTGTGAGAACTAGAATAGAACTGAACATGATTTTTCTTACCATAAACACAGTGTTCACAGAAATCGAATTTGAAATTACAATCATTTAGCCCCTCAATGAGATTTTTTATTTTTCAAGGTCCTGAGACCCTTCTCACCAATGTGGCCAAATCTCATATGCCACACCATTGTCTTTTCTGCAGGAAGCTTGCCTTCCAAAGTGTTTGCACCCTTAGGTACACTTACTACACTGCCATCAGAACCCATTGCCACAGTCTTCTTTACTGCTTGTTCATATGGTGGGGATGAAGTGATAGCCACTCTCTTCTTTGAAACAAAAGAACTATTGCACTGAGCAATGCATGCATCAAGCTCAAACAAAGTACCTCTCCTAGTACCTTTAGCGAGCACCATAGAACCTCTCATCATCTTGCATCCATCTTTCAAAAAGACAACTTGCACACCTACATTGTTCAGCATACTTACAGATAATAGGTTTCGTGCCAAACCCGGAATGTGCATAATTCTATTGATTCCCTTTACTCTTCCATCAGGAAATCTGATAGTGACCCTTCCGCGTCCAACTATCTTTAGTTGAGAATCATCACCCAAGTACACCTTTCCACCATCAAACTCTTCATATTTTGAGAACAAGTTTTGATGAGAGGTCATGTGAAAAGAAGCACCCGAGTCTACTAACCACACATCATCAGATGCATGGGCTGCCAAAGCTACAATAAAAGCATCTCCATCTTCTTGAGATTTTTCAGAATCTGAATCTGAGCCTTTCTTCTTCTTTTTCTTTGATTCTTTGCAGTCCCTCCGGAAGTGCCCAGATTTATCACAGTTCCAACATTTTTCCTTGGACTTTCTAGGAGTTTTAGAACTCCCACGGGATTTGGATTTTCCCTTCTTTGACTTATTGTCATTTTTCTTTCCTTTTTCGTTGGATCTCCCATGAATAGCAAGGGCTTCCTTAGACGAATCCGAAGTCTTTCTTCACATCTCCTCAAATAACAACAAAGACACCACATCATCCATACAGAATGTGACTATAGTACTTTCGAGAGCCATCACAAGATGGTCCCATGAATCTGGCAAGGAACAAAGCAGGGTCATACATTGATCCTCCTCCTCGATTTTGGCACCAGATGATGCCAACTGTGCAATCAAAAAATTGAATGGATTGAGATGATCAGTTACAGATCCCCCTTCCTCCATTCTTAAAGAATACAAATTCTTTCTCAGGAAAAAATTATTCACTAGATATTTGGCCTGATACACAGACCCAAGCCGTGTCTACAAAGAATTTGCAGTAGTCTCATCAAGAACATTTAGAAGAATGGCATCTGCTAGACAGAGTCTGATGAGACCCTTAGCCTTCTGATCCTTGACCTCCCAATCCGCTTGAGATATCGATGTAGGTCTCATAGCAAGTGAAGTAGCCTCCCATAGATCACGGTCTTCAAGCATGTCTTCCATCTTGAGTTTCCACAACTTGAAATTAGTGCCATTAAATTTCTCCACCTCCATTCTACTGTATGATGAACCTGCCATCTCAATCTGCAAAAAAGATTTAGAATGCTCCGCACAAAAAACTCCCACTCAACTTGAGATTAGCTCAAAAAACCCTACCCAACAACTAGGATCAAAAGTTGATCAGGCGCTGATACCACTTGTAAGGAAACTCAGGTGCAGAAACAACTTCCTACACTAATCTCTATAGGAAAGTATTATGCAGATTCTTTTTAAATCCTTACAATTTCAGATTTGTTAACTACTTTAACAATGATATTGCAGCCACATACCATGCATACAAAAAGTAGAGAATGACACAATGATTTACCCTGGGGAAAACCTTTCGGTAAAAAACCCCAGCACTCCAAAACCTACACAATGTATTATCTTCAACACAACGGTTACAACACACTTGCAATGAAAGTTCTTTCAGGAGACAATCGACACACAGAGACAAATCCAGTAGCCACATTAGGATTTTACCATTCCCCGAACCCCACGATTGTGGAAGAGTGTAAAGTACTCAACTTTATCAGTTGCCACATGTCTTGCATGTCTTCACCTATTATTGAAATCTCCTAGAAATATCTCTTACGTGTCATAGGAATCCATCATAACTGTTTCAGCCATGATCTCCTTACACACCATTCAATATGCCGACACATCAAGTGGAGTGACACATCAACATGCCAACTAGACATGTACACTCACACTTAATTACATTATTTGCAAGAAAATACATTTTACAAAACAAATAATAAGAATAGGAATTATCCAAGGTTGAGACACCTTATTCCTAACAAGTAGCAGTTGCCAAATTCTACCTTAAGGAAGGTGAATCCAGCCAGACACTACTCTCACCCAATACCCCCAATCTGCCATCCAACTCTACCACCTCCAATAATTTGAGCCCCTTTAGATAGTAGGAACCCACCACTCATCCCACTGCTATAGCTTTACAGACAGACATAGCTCCACAGTTACACTCCATAGGGTCCAACACCCTCCACTACTCTAGCCATCACCCAACTAACTCATACCATAACTATATACACACACTCACCAACACTCTCTAGAGTTCCTCACTTTTGCATTGTCACACTTCTTCACTATGGATTTATCCACATTTAGGTAATCTTCTCCAAACTGCAACAATCAATCTCAACATTCATGATTAATTATGTCGGTGTCGTACCAAACACACTGGAAACTACAATATTTATATTGATTAGATGATCAGTCAGGAAATTTGTCACCATCTTATTGTCCTATACTCTCCCTTAGACTATGCATATCAAAACATATATACATATTAGCATTAAAAAAATGTCTAAATTACACCAAATTGTATATATCTCCACATATGGTCCTTAGAAGCTATAGATCATTATCCCATCCTTTCTTGAGACTGCTCAATACTGACATGTGGCAATTGAATATTAATACCATTGCTTTAACCAATTTCAAGTTGACTAGGGATAAGGCTGCTAAGAAAAATTATGCCTCCTTCATTACACTGATCAAAGTTTGAAGTTTGGAGGAAATCAAACTTCTCAGCCCCATTACTCTTGCAATGATCTTTTCCTTGTCCTTCTCCAACCTCTATATCTTTTCAAGTATGGAAACTAGTTGACCTTCCATATATGACGTGGAAGCATTCAAAGGATCAAATGTTCGAGCAATTTTCTCTAAATTTTTCTCACAATATCTAATCCGTTTCTTTATGCCTACAAATTTTTTTGATGTGGATAGACATGACTTGTAGATATTTCCACCTTCACTCAAAGAATCTTGAATACTTTTAATGTTGGTGTCTAGGTTGAATTTTTCATATTCTATCACACCCTTTAACTCATTGAATCTCTTCATAATGAATAATTTCATGACCTTATTTTGAGTATACTTTTCAAGTGACTCAAATTGAGTACTTACTGCACTGATTAAGTTCCTTAAATGATCTGAGGGTCTCCCTGTTTCAATCTTTACATAGTTCTCCATCAACTTCTCAAGTATCTTGGATACCTGATCCAAAAAACATTTGTTTTCTATATGTGTCATAACCATTTCCTCCCTTGCTTATGCTTTGGAAAATTGTTCTAGTTTAAGCTTTTGTAGGGGTGAGAGGGCTGAAAAATCAATTGGTCCCTGTGACAGTTGTGGAATATATTCTAAACTTTCCTTTTTATAAAATCTTTCACTATCCTGGTAGTATCTCTTTCCTTTCCTTATCTCTCCTCACCTTTTCCACCACTTCCTTTCTATCTTCTACCTCCTTGGGCTCCCCTGTTGTTATTTGTGTCATCAGATCTAGAGATAGAATAACATTTACCTATTCTTTCATTTATACCCCTACTTTATTCTTTTTAGCTGCTTCTTGCTTTGTCTTTGTCTCTGTCTCTTTTCTTATCTTTTTTTATTTTTGTAATTGTTTCTCTACTACCTCTTCTTTTTCAGTGACCTTCTCCATTTTTTTCATTGGTAATTTTCCTGACGTATTCTTAGGTACCTCAATTAAATCTATTTCAACTTTTTATTCCACTTTTGGAACATTAGGTAGATTAACTTGAGCAATAATATGAGTAACATTAGGTGGAAGACCATGTATAGGTTTTGAAGTGCTTGCACCTTTACTCACAAGTATAGTTTCATACTTGTGATTCTCGATATAATCCCTCATGATCTTCTCAGTTTCTTCTGAAAATTCTTTTGTGTTTCCTATCATGAGATTATTCATCCTAGATTTGCTCCTGAATTCTTTCTATGTTCCCTGAAGGATCCCATTTTATTTCATCATTTTCTATGATAGGACAAAGCTCTATTATCACTATTTATCCAATACACTTGTCCTAAGTTAATGCGTATACTTTTGTTGCATCTAAAATGGTGTAAAAACTTATTGGTACCTTTGATTAAATCTCAATGAGTTATCTCTTATATTTGTTCAATTATTTTAGTACTTCTTCAATCACTCTTTGTCCATCTTCATCAAACTTGTCATAGAATTTAATAGGGGCCTTAAGTCTCCATGAATAATGATACTCTACTAAACGTCATTCATTGACATTCGAAGTCTATCCGATTCAATTTTGGTTGACTTAATTTCTTTTTATTTTCCTTCACTAGACCATTTAGGCTTGGGGGCATGAGGAGATTGAGTCTTCTTTTGCTTCTTCGATTTCTTTACTTCATCATTTGACTCAGTGGCTTCATCGTCCTTAATAATGACTTCTTCTAAATTTTTCTTCTCTTCAAGATTCTTCTTCTCTTCTGGTTTCTTCTTTTCTTCTGGTTTCTTCTTTATTTTTCCCTCTTTATAGATCCTTCTGACTTCTTCCTCTTTATCTCTTTTGTTGGTGGAGATACTTGTGATTTCTTCAATTTTGCACTCCTTGTTTTCCTACCCAGAGAAATTGTGGGTGCAGATCTAGATTCCCCAACCTCTATAGGCTCCTCATCATCAAGACAACCTAATTCTCAAAGGATTGATGGTAAGTTTTTTATCTGTCATAATTTTTGTCATTAATCAATGCTTTAAGTGTAAAAAATATGGTCATAAGGAAAGTGAGTGCTGAAGTGTTGTGAAAAAAAACTATTCCAATAAATGTAACATTGTATATTATGCATGTTATGGGTTTGGACACATTACCAAGTAGTTCACAACAAAGAAAAGTCACAATCAACCATGTGGAGGGTTCACACAAGGATCTAGTGCTATAAATTCCTCATGGAATTGAGATCAAGGCTTTGGCCTAGGTGAATGTTATATGATAAATCATATGAAACCATCTTAAGGTGGCAATGGTTTAAACTTGAAGGCATGGAATAGTTGAATTATGTTTGCAAAGATTTTTTGGAGTAATTACTGGATGGATTGGACAAGATTAGAAGGTGCACGATCAAGTTATGTGAATAAAGATAGTGAACAATGTGTTTGAAGCAGTTAAGGCACAAAACATTTAATGCACCTAGAAATTAGGTAAAAGGTATACAAAATATTATTTGTGACTCTCATTTGTCACATCGCATTAAACATAACAAGTGAAGAGGTTCTCTGGAAGAGAATTTCATCGAGATCAAGGAGAGGAAGTGATTGTTCAAGCACACTAAGTATTTACATCAATGCCAAAGGGGAGGTTGTTGGAATAATTGAAAAAGACACCATAGATATGAAAGAGTGTTGTCATTTATGGTAACAAGACCATTTTTATATCCTAATTCTATGTGGGAAACTAATTAGGAGATCAGACTGGAAGTCAGTATCATATTTTCCTAAGTATATGAATGAAGTACACAGTATACAAAAAGTTTCCATTAAAAGGTCCAGTGTTCCTTTCTAGGTTGAATAATTTTGGCATGCATCTAAGGGAAGCATTGTGGATGTATAAATATTATAATTCCATAATTTGAAGGTTCACTGACTTTTTGGCTAAGAGTTAGAAGGATCCTAGTAGTGATATTTCATGTTTGATAGCTTGATAGGATGACATGGTGAAAGATGTTTATGCGGACATGGTAATTTTTTTTTGGCGCTAAATTTTATGTTTTAATGGTAAAGAAGACATAGTTATCTGCATGAATATAATTTTTACGGAGGGAAATCAATTCAAATTGAGAATTTTACCAACTTGTTCAAAACATGTTACATTTCCCTAGGACATTTTTGGTAGCTGACATGGAAGATCAAATATGTAGTTGTTTACTTATATAATCGATGGATTAGGGTTTATGAAAGGGAGTTAGATGATATTTAATGTATGTGGGAAGTGTGAAAGTTAGTTACATGAATATTTGATGCAATAAACTTTGATATGATAGTTTGTTTAGGGATGAATAGAGTGCAGGGAAATTAGAAGAAAAAGTGTATCATATCAGATTCATGTGCTTATATGGAACTATAATCAAGCATGTTTGATGCTACTTTAGCAGTTCAAATGACCTTGTGATAATTTTAGTGATCTAGTAAGGTAGTAAGACTTCTTGAAAAAGGTTGTAGCCCTAGTTGTAATTGAGTAGTGAGCTCTAGGAAGTGAGCCTGAATGCAAGTGCATTCCTAACTTTTGTAAGACAATAATATATGTGGAGTATTGTCTTGTGGGTTTCATCCCCATTATGTTTTTTCCCCTAACAAGGTTTCCATGATAAAAAACTATGTGTTATGGTCTGGTGTTTATTTTATTTATGTTCTTGCAATTTACTTTATATTGTATACATTAAGTTATTTGAGAATTACTTTAAAAGGAAAAAATATTATAGAACATTGATCAACCNACCCCCCCCCCCCCCCCCCCGCCTTTCTTGCTCAACATTCCTTCATTCCATAGAACCCTCCTCACAATGAATTACAGGCATAGCACCAGAAACAGTGATCCAAGAACAAATATTCATCTGTAATTTACAAAAGTATGCCTTGAATACACTCACACTATCCTCCAAGAAACTTAGATATTTGTAAATCTTCTTACCTATAGGAATGTCGGTCAACTACTTAAGGTTCTCATTTTTCAGAAAATATTTCATAAACTAGAATACCAAGCTCATTAAAAATGAACCAAACTTAAATGCATATCCATCTTCAAATGACATTTTCACATTCTCAAGAAAGTTGTTCAATAACATTTTAGAAAGATCCATTTTCACATTCTCCTTCAATATCTTGCATGAAATATACACAGCTAGCACAAAAGTCAAATCCTCATTATTCTGAAACTAAATTTTGTAGGAAACACCATAAGTTACATACCTTATAATTGGATCTTCAACATTATCTATAAGGAATGCACACTGATCACAACTAATTTATGTAAGATCTTCAACCTCCTAATAACTAATAGACTTCTTCTTGGGTAAGTTTCCAATACTGCAAAATATAGTAACGTTCTCAATTACTGGATTCAATATTACATATGGTTTGACAAGCATTAAGGTTTGGCCATGAAACTAACTCAACAAAAATAAAATAAAATTATTGTCACTACACCACAAAAAATCACTCTAGATGTCAAGTCCAAGATTTATGATTCTAGATCCATATCCTCCATAGGAAATCTGAATTCCACTTGACTGATATGACTATGATCAAACTCCTTTAATTAAAAAATCTTATTTGTTATGGATGTATGGAAAAAAGACTTGGGTTCCATAAAATCTCAAGAAAAAATTTCTTACACAAGCTCTCTACAAGTTCACAAATTTTCTTTCATGCTACATTACCAAATGTTTCAAAATTTATGACTTTAAAGCCACAAAAACATCACAATTAAATTTCCTGACGACATTTAAATATTATCGACTGGTGAAGGAGCACCTAGGCTAGCCTCCATGTTTGTTCATTTTGTCTTGTACTTGACATTAGCCAAGTCAAGATAGGTTGGTTTTTTTTACACCTTAGGAGGTCTTAGCAATGTAGGCTAAGTGAGTTAGTCATTAGGACTAAGGTCACATCAATAGCCATTGTTCGTGATATTTTCAAATTCTTAGGCTTAGTTGTTACTTGATGGATTGGAGTCATGAATGTGTCCTAATATCATAAATGAGGACATAGAGATGCCATAGGGTCTTTAATGATCTTGGATCCTTAAAATAGAGAGGATAGAGGTCCTAAAATGTAGGGAGGAGGCATAATTGAAAAGATGCCAAAAGTTGCTATTTTGTTGTCATGACAACATTTGCAATAATTGCAAATATTGCATGCAATATGGTTACATCGGATTCTCCTTGAAACTAGGAGTGGTAAATTGACCAACAGGGACCTACAATGGTGGAAGAAGGCATCCAGTGTATGAGAAACTTGAATCATGAAGTTAGTGGATTCATTGTAACATTTGGAGAAGAGCAATAGAGTCTGCAATTTTGTGTTTCCAGAAATCCTTATCATTTCCTTGTGATAGTCATACTTTATGGATTGAAAGCTTCAAAGTAATGGTTTTTTTGTGCTCTTCGGAGTGTTTGGAATGTTTCTTATTCAGTAACCAAGTTTCTTTGAGGTATTTTAAGGTCTATTTTAAATTGTTTTGTGTTTAAGTAGTTCACTGGTCCTGTCCCAACCAGTCAGTCTAGTTATGACTCCCCATTAAATCTAACCATGGGAAAATTCCAAGGATAGATGGAAATGTTAGGAGACTCAGTAGTGTACATAGTTGTAGAGTTAGGAGTTAGGGAAAGGCAAGTAGCTATTTTTAGGACCAAGCCCTAGGAAAGCATGCACTGTATGGTTAGAGGTTTGGTGGAGAAACGGTGAGATTTCATGAGCAGGGGACAAAGGTACAGTACGGTCCAAGTACATGTAAAGTTAGGGTTTTTTGTTACCTTGACATAATAAGTTGGTTGAGTTCATACCAATCAACGGAGACAAGGTTTGGACAAGTTTAGCATAGTGTTGTAGACTGTCCTAGAATTTAGGCCTATTAGCCCTATAAGACCTAGTTTTTAGGAACCCTATGTATGAAGGGATTTTGAACCTAAAACCTTAAAAATATCTTGTAAGGTGATAGAGGGTATCTAGATATGCTCTTAGATTTTCAAGTTCTTTGGGAAATTTTGAAGTTAATTGAGAAAAACACACTGTGTAGGGCTACAAGGAGATAAGCCTAATTAGGCCTCTTGAAGACACAAAGTGTGAACTCGATTGAAAAGAGTGAAGAGATCCCTCAAGATGGATTCCAAATTGATCAAATGTGATGTCTACATGTTGATGGACACCCCTACAAATGAATCAAGAATTTTAGAGTGAAATTGGCATTTATACTCTTCTAAGTGTGAGTAGGAGAAGTGGAGAAGTGAAGTAATCATAGGGTGTTAGTCTTTCAAAGGGTGAAGCACAAGTGGAGACTCTTAGAGGAGAGTAGGATTAGGACTTAGTTAATGATCTAAGCCTAATAAGGACCTAGAGGAGATTAGGATCCTTGAAGAAGATAGAGAAGATCTTCTTAGTCGATTGTGTAAGCAAGCCCATTGGAACACTTACATCATAGTGGTATCAGAGCTTGATTAAAGATCAGGATTTTGGTGGATGTTTCAACATACTAAATCAGTGGGAGAGAATACACCTAGAGGATTAGCAAAAGATAAAATCATGGTGACTAATTTTGAGTTATCCAAAAAGGTGGAAGAACAAGAAGAAGACAACAAGTCATTAAGAGAAAGATTGTCTCAAATGGAGCAACTCTTGGGAGAAGTCCAAGACAAAGCTGAGAAGATGAAGGATAAGATTGACTAGAAAGAAGAAGAAGAAGCAAGGGAGAAAGGAGTGGATATAAAAGAAGAAGCTCCAACCCCTGATCCTGTCAGTGACCAAGAACCCTTCTTAAAGGCATTGAAGGCTTTGAGTGGTAAAGCTTTGGAGGGTGTGCCACTATTTAATTTAGTGGAAAAATGGATCCAGATTCAGTAGTGGATTGGATAGACAACATAGAGAATAATTTTGAATGTGATTGTATCATAGAGGCCCAAAAAGTGAATGTGGCCAGGTCAAGATTGAGAGGTTCATCTCTCACATGGTGGAAGTTTGTTCAAACAGAAAGAGAGAAGGAAGGAAAGAGTCCTATAGCCACATGGAAGGACATGGTGACTAAGATAAAGCGGACCTATTTTACCAATGATTATGAAGTGCAGCTACATAGGAGGAGACATAATCTCAGACAAAAAGACTTAGATGTCCAAGACTACACTGAAGAGTTCCAAAAGTTGTGCCTACGGTCACATGTGCTTGAAGATGAAAGCATCAAGCTAGCTAGGTATATGAATGGACTTAAATGGTCTATTCAAGAAGACACGAGTCTACTAAACTTCAAAACCATCCACCAATGCTATCAAATGGCCTTGAAGATAGAATAAAAAGGCAAGAGGAAGCAAGAACAAAGTTCTAAAGGAAGAGGCAGAGAAAGAGATAGTAGAGAAAAAAGAGGTGGATATGGTGGGAGGAGTTCAGAATCAAGGACACAAGGAGAAGTCAAATACAATGACTAGCACGAAGCAAGTTCCAGTAGAGTTGATAGAGGAAGGAACTCCAATTTCAGAGGTAGAAGTGGTGGACAAGGAAGAGGCAATTACTTTGCCAATATGAAATGTTACCATTGTAATCAAATGGGAAACTGTGCCTATAGGTGTCCAGAGAAGAGTAGTACTTCTCAAGGAGGTAAAAAGAGGACTAATCTGGTTCAAGAAGACAAAAGTGCAGCTGATAAACACCTTTAGGTGCCATTAAACTTAGAGGAAGGTGAGAACCTCATGATGAGGAGAACATTGATCAAGGAGCCAATTAAGGAGGAGCCAAGCCAAAGGAGGTCTTTGTTTAGAATCAAATGTAAGGTGATGGGTAAAGTATGTAGGGTTATCATAGACTGAGGGTCTACTGATAATATTGTATCAGAGGAGGCATTCAGCAAGTTATGCATGACAAGAATACCTCATACTCATCCCTACAAGGTAACATGGCTCAATAAGGGACAACATGTCTTGGTGAATGAGCAAGCATGGGTGGAGTTCTCTATAGGGAGATATAAGGACAAGGTACTATGTGTTGTACTACCCATGGATGCATGTCACTTGCTCCTAGGCATGCAATGGTAATTTTACCACCAAGCTATCCATGATGTAGTGAATAACTCCTATACTTTCAAGAAGGATAACATGACTTTCAAAATTCAGTCATTGTTAGAAGATGTAGAGATGAAGAAAGTTGGTCCCAATGTACTAATGGTGAGTGAGAAAGAGTTCTTGGAGGACATTTAAGAAGGATAAGGAGTTGGTTTTTCTCTAGTGTTGAAGCCCAAGGAAGATGAAGACAAAATGGTAAAGAGGACAGAGCTTCCGCAAGAGATACAAGAAATGTTGCAGAAGTATGAAGTCATTGTAAGTGATGGAAAACCATCAACCTTACCCCCTATAAGACCCATAATCCATAAGATTGACCTTATTCCTGGAGATACCCTACCCAATAAGGTAGCCTAAAAGATGACACCTCAACAGAATGAGGAAATAGCTAGGCAAATTGAAGAGTTATTAGAACAAGGTCTTATAAGGAAGAGTATTAGTCCTTGTGATGTACCCATGGTCCTAGCCCCTAAGAAAGGAGGTACTTGGAGATTATGTACTAAATCCAGAGCTATTAACGGGATCATTATTAGATATAGGTTCCCTATCCCTAGGATTGCAAACTTGATGGATTGTCTAGGAGGTGCAAGATACTTCATAAAGATAGACTTGAAAAGTGGATATCAGTAGATAAGGGTGAATGAAGGAGATGAGTGGAAGACAACCTTCAAGACTAGTAAAGGGTTGTATGAATGGCTATTCATGCCATTTGGCTTGTCAAATGCTCCATCAACTTTTATGAGGTTGATGAATGTACTTAAAGACCACATTAGCAAGTTTGTAGTGGTATACTTGGATGATATACTCATATTTAGTAAAACAAGAGAGGAACACCTCAAGCATGTGGAATTAGTACTCAAGAAGCTACATGAAGAGAAACTCATGATTAACTTGGAGAAATGTGAGTTCGTCAAAACAGAGCTAGTGTACCTAGGATTTGTTCTATCTCATGGTAATCTGAAAATGGACAACAAGGACAACAACAGAGGTAAGGAGTTTTCATGGTCTTGCTCAATATTATAGGAAGTTCATAAGATAATTTAGTTCTATTTGTGCTCCAATGTTGGATAAAATAAAAGGAGGAATGAAGACCAAGTTCATGTAGAATGAACAAGCCAACAAGATCTTTGAGTTGCTAAAGGAAAAGATTGGTAACCAACCAGTGTTAGTCTTACCAAGATTTGAGAAGCTTTTCACAATTGAATGTGATGCAAGCAACATAGCTATTGGGGCTTTCCTAAGCCAAGAGGGTAGACCAGTAGCATTTCATTATGAGAATTTGAGTGAAGCAAAGAAGGACTATTCTTCTTATGACCTTGAGTTATATGCATTGGTTCAAGCCTTGAGAAAGTGGAGGCACTACTTGCTGCCAAAGGAGTTCATTTTTTACTCAGATAATCAAGCCTTAAGTTTTCTAAATTCTCAAGATAAGCTAAGCCACAAGCACATGAAGTGGGTTGAGTACTTACAAGCTTATACATTTAACATAAAACATAAGAAAGGTGTCCTCAACAAAGTTGCTGATGCATTGTCAAGAAGAGCTCTTACCATCCAAGAGCTTCATTTGAAGAGCATGGGAATAGATCACTTCAAGGATCTATATGCTAAAGATGAGGATTTTGCAGACATTTACAAGGTATGTGTTGAATACAAGAACCATTTCCATAGTGAGTATGCTGAATATACTTTGCAAAGTAACCTTTTGTTTAAAGGCAATAAGCTATGTGTCCCTAGAGGTTCCATTAGGGAGAACATGATTCAAGAGAAGCACAATGATGCATTGAGTGATCACTTTGGGATCACAAAGACATAAGAACTAGTTCAAAGGTTCTACTATTAGCCGAGGATGAATATTGATGTCAAAAGGTATGTGGAGAGTTATATAGTGTGTCAAAGAGCCAAGGTTACTTCATCAAATGTTGGCCTTTATCAGCCCCTACCTATTCCTACTAGACCATGGGATTTCTTGAGGATGGATTTTGTAGTTGGGTTACCCAAAACAATACAAGGCATGGATAGTGTTTATGTAGTTGTGTATAGGTTTAGTAAAATGGCTCAGTTTGTGCCATGTAAGACCACTAATGATGTCATCCAAATAGCATCTCTTTTCTTCAAAGAGATAGAAAGAATCCATGGGTTACCTAAAAGCATTGTGTCTAATAGAGACACCAAATTTATGAGTCATTTTTGGAAGACTCTTTTGCAAAGTCTAGGCATTAATTTATCCTTTGGATCTTCCTACCATCCTCAAACTGATGGACAAAGTGAAGTGGTGAATAGAAGCCTTGGAAATCTACTAAGGTGCTTGACAAAGGAGTACCCACAACAATGGGATCAATTGATTGGATAGGCTAGTATGCCTACAATGACACCATCAATAGGTCAACAGGGAAGAGCCCCTTTGAGGTGGTCTATGGATTACATCCTAGAGGAGTCTATGAGTTGAGAAACTTGAAGGATGGAGTGAAATCAAGTGGATATGCAAATGATTTTTCTCAAGCCATGCAAGAGATACATGATATAGTCCAGAAAACCTTGATAGAGAACACCTTGAAACATAAGGCAAAGGTTGATGAAAGTAGGAGGAGAGTTGAATTTAATGTGGGTGACATGGTTATGGTACATATCAACAATTCTAGACTTTAGAAGGGATTACCTCACAAGTTGCAGATGAGAATGATAGGCCCTTGTCCTATCTTAGCTAAGTATGGTGATAATGCTTTCAAAGTAGAACTCCCAGAAGACAGTGGACTGCCACCTATCTTCAATATTGCAGACTTAGTCCACTACAAAGGACCAAAGAAAGACTTGGATCAGAGTCTTCAAGACGTAATCAGAGATGTGGAGGAGCTACAATTACCAACTGATACAGTCACATGAGCTGACAACATACTGGATACAAGAGTGTACAAGAAGACCAGAACCAAAGAGTATAAAGAGTACTTGATCAAAAGAAATGATCAAAAAAATGTAGATGCATTATGGGTGATGCAATGGTAAGGGTAGTGGGACTATAAACAATAAAGGATAGTTACAAATTGCAAGAATTACTATGGTTTCCTAAGCCCTTGGAGACTTCAAATGACCTTAAATTTACCAAGACTCCTCCCCATGATAAATGATTGTGGATATGGTATATTTATATGGTATTAGGGTTGATTCAAATGTTTTCAAGGTTTCAATTCCAACCCAACACTCCTAGCCTTCAATTCTTCACCAAACTACTACTAGGTCTAATAGCCTTCCTTATAGCCCTGCAGCGAGAGTAATTTGCACTTAAGTTTAGATTTTCTCAAAGAACTAGTCAAAAAAATTGTATTTTTGGATACCCTTTATCCCCTTATACAACATAGAAAAAGGAAACTATTGACTCCTTTGGACCATATGTGACTGTCCTCATACTATGGCTCAAAAAGTGCATAAAAAGACCCCAATTAACAAAGAAACTACTAGTTCCTTGTACTCCCAAGACCCCAAACTCTTAGCAGTCCTCAATAATGGTTCAAAATGAATGAATATCAAAGCAATTAGACACGGTCCCTTGGAAACAACAAATACCCCAAATTTCTCACTTTAAACTCTTAAATCTTAGGGCTTCTTAAATCTATACCCTACAATCACTTCCAGGCTTGGTGATGGATTCACCTTGTATTCAACATATTAAGAAACTTCAAAATATAAAATACCCCTGTCCTTCAGCCCGATCTCCTACTGTTGTAGCATACCAAGCACTTTGCTTGTATTCCAAACCCCAAATTCACTGTGATCACTTACTCCTCCTGTTGTCTGCTTATAAAAATCATTAGATTCATATTGTACATGTTAGATATATTCATTATATGAAATTTAGGCCTTTACCTTCATGGAATGATGCATATTTCTACTAAACTCTAATCAAAACAATGAATTAACAAACTTTAAATAGTGACAGTGCTGTAACAGAGGATGGAAATGAATTCAAACCAAATCAAAATTCATATGAATGCCTCCAAAATGATAAGGAGAGACCCCTACTTCATCAATAAATCAAATTCCAATGGTCACCAATCCACAAGTTATTCAAAACATAACA
>MU223437.1:2714388-2748166 GCA_018584345.1 Thuja plicata | reverse complement strand
TGGATACAATCCCACCACAACAAAGCGTGTCCCTTCAACCTGGACTTTGCTATCTTCACTTTGTCCTTCTCTTCTATCCCTTCACACTCAAAGAAATTTTCAATTGAACTAAACCAATCTATTAGTTCTTCATCATCCATCTTTCCTCCATACATAGGTAAGTCTATCCTTACCCTTAAATCTCCACTCTTTATGGCCTTCACAAGTTTAACCATCTTCACATCTTCAGGGTCTACTGGTTCCTCTGCTTGGGGTTCTTCTTCCTCTTCTTCTTCTCCTACTTCTCCATCCAACCTGATGCTCTTATCCCTATTATCCAATGCTGCTATCCTTTCTATCATAGTTCTCATCAGTCTATCCTTCTCATTGTTCTCCTTGTCTCTTTGTTCTAGGGCTGCCTTCAACTTTCTGTTGTCTGCAAGTTGTTCTTTCACTATCTTTTCCGACTCCACGTTTGTCATCCTTGGAGGAAAATCTACTTCCTCTCCTTCAGAAATCTTCCCTGATCTACTTGTGGCTCTAATACCACTTGATGCAATGGTAAGGGTAGTGGGACTATAAACAATAAAGGATAGTTACAAATTGCAAGAATTACTATGGTTTCCTAAGCCCTTGGAGGCTTCAAATGACCTTAAATTTACCAAGACTCCTCCCCATGATAAATTATTGTGGATATGTTATTAGGGTGGATTCAAATGGTTTCAAGGTTTCAATCCCAACCCAACACTCCTAGCCTTCAATTCTTCACCAAACTACTACTAGGTCTAATAGCCTTCCTTGTAGCCCTGCAGCGAGAGTAATTTTCCCTTAAGTTTAGATTTTCTCAACTGACTAGTCAAAAAAATTGTATTTTTGGATACCCTTTATCCCCTTATACAACATACCAAAAGGAAACTATTGACTCCTTTGGACCATATGTGACTTTCCTCATACTATGGCTCAAAAAGTGCATAAAAAGACCCCAATTAACAAAGCAACTACTAGTTCCTTGTACTCCCAAGACCCGAAACTCTCATAAGTCCTCAATAATGGTTCAAAATGAACAAATATCAAAGCAATTAGACACAACCCCTTGGAAACAATAAATACCCCAAATTTCTCACTTTAAACTCTTAAATCTTAGGGCTTCTTAAATCTATACCCTCCAATCACTTCCAGGATTAGTTGGTGATGGATTAACCTTGTATTCAACATATTAAGACACTTCAAAATATAAAATACCCCTGTCCTTCAGCCCGATCTCCTACTGCTGTAGCATACCAAGCACTTTGCTTGTATTCCAAACCCCAAATTCACTGTGATCACTTACTCCTCCTGTTGTCTGCTTATAAAAATCATTAGATTAATATTTTACATGTTAGATATAGTCATTCCATGAAAGTTAGGCCTTTACCTTCATGGAAGGATTCCCATTTCTACTAAACTCTAATCAAAACAATGAATTAACAAACTTTAAATAGTGACAGTGCTATAACAGAGGATGGAAATGAATTCAAACCAAATAAATATTCATATGAATGCCTCCAAAATGATAAGGAGAGACCCCTACTTCATCAATAAATCAAATTCCAATGGTCACCAATCCACAAGTTATTCGAAACATAACAAAGTCTTTGCAAATTTCTTAAAAGTTCTTTGATTTTCTGTAACAGTCCGTACTGTACTACTCTCTGCCCGTACAATGGCTTCATTCAAAAATATATAGGTTACATACAACTACCTCAACCATATTTGGTTGGTTATGAGGTTTATTTAATCCTAAAACATGTAAAAGTCTATTTTCCCTCCTAAATGCATTCTTAACCGTTGATGTTTAAATATTTGAAATTTTAAACTATCAAAATGCTTTTAAAACCTTATTAACTGGAAACTAAGAACTCCAAAGGTTTTTCAACACCTAGGAGACTTAATTTCAACACTCTTCCAACCTTAACCTACCCTAAGACATCCTTGGACACTAATGGTCCATTTTATAATCATTTGATCCTTTCAAGGCTATAAACTAAGTCCTTACATTGCAATGTCACTTCATGACATTAAAACATAATAGGTTCCAATAACTTGTATTTAAAGTGATTAATCCCCTTTTTCCTCTGGTTCTCCTTGAAGGTCTTCAAAGTATTCATGATTGTACTAGTTGTCTTCATAGTGTTCTCAATGATCCTTAGTGCCCCTGCACCAATGGGTCAAAGAATTAGAGTTCAAGAAGCTATGCATTGATCCAAGCATCATCATTCCAAGGGTGGATTGATCTTTTTGTTTTGGGGAGGAAAGTGCAGGAGCACCTAGGCTAGCCTCCATGTTTGTTCATTTTGGCTTGTACTTGACATTAGCCAAGTCAAGATAGGTTAGTTGTTTTTTGACCTTAGGAGGTCTTAGAAATTTAGGCTAAGTTAGTTAGTCATTAGGACTAAGGTCACATCAATAGCCATTGTTTGTAATATTTTCAAATTCTTGGGCTTAGTTGTTAGTTGATGGATTGGAGTCATGAATGTGTCCTAATCTCATAAATGAGGACATAGAGATTCCATAGGGTCTTTAATGATCTTGGATCCTCAAAATAGAGAGGATAGAGGTTCTAAAATGTAAGGAGGAGGCATAATTGAAAAGATGCCAAAAGTTGCTATTCTGTTGTCATGACAACATTTGAAATAATTGTAAATGTTGCATGCAATATGGTTACATCAGATTCTCATTGAAACTAGGAGTGGGAAATAGACCAATAGGTCCCTAAAATGGTGGAAGAAGGCATCTAGTGTATGAGAGACTCAAATCATGAAGTTAGTTGATTCATTGTAACATTCTGAGAAGAGCAATAGAGTCTGCAATTTTGTGTTTCCAGAAATCCCGAGCATTTCCTTGTGACAGTCATACTTTATGGATTGAAAGCTTTGAATTAATGGTTTTTTTTTTTTTCTCTTAGGAGTGTTTGGAATGTTTCTTATTTAGTAACCAAGTTTATTTGTGGTAGTTTAAGGTATAGTTTAATTTGTTTTGTGTTTAAGTAGTTCACTAGTCCTGTCCTGACCAATCAGTCTAGTTATGACTCCCCCATGAAATCTAACCATGGGAAACTTCCAAGAATAGATGGAAATGTTAGGGGAGTTAGTATTGTACATAGTTGTAGAGTTAGGGTTTTGTGTTACCTTGACATAGTGAGTTGGTCGAGTTCATACCAATCAATGGATACAAGTTTTGGACAAGTTTAGCATAGTGTTGCAGACTGTCCTAGAATTTAGGCCTATTAGCCCTATAACACCTAGTTTGTAGGAACCCTATGTATGTAGGACTTCTAAACCTAAAACCTTAAAAATGTCTTGTAAGGTGATAGAGGGTATCTGGATATGCCCTTATATTTTCAAGTTATTTGGGAAAGTTTGAAGTTAATTGAGGAAAACACACTGTGTAGGGCTACAAGGAGATAAGCCTAATTAGGCCTCTTGAAGACACAAAGTGTGAAATTGATTTCAAAGAGTGAAGAGATCCCTAAAGATGGATTCCAAATTGATCAAATGTGATATCTACATGTTGATGGACACCCCTGCAACTAAATCAATAATGTTAGAGTGAAAATTGGCATTTAGACTCTTCTAAGTGTGAGTAGGAGAAGTGGAGAAGTGAAGTAATCATAGGGTGTTAGTCTTTCAAAGGGTGAAGCACAAGTGGAGACTCTTAGAGGAGAGTAGGATTAGGACTTATTTAATGATCTAAGCCTAATAAATACCTAGAGGAGATTAGGATCCTTGAAGAAGATAGAGAAGATCTTCTTAGTAGATTGTACAAGCAAGCCCATTGGAACACTTACATTACCGATGAAACTCAGTCATTTTGTGTGCATAACATCAATCAATGAATAACCACATTTATTAACTATCCAATAATCATATCAAAGGAATGGAAGTTTCTAGCTGGTATTGCCTCATGGTAGAGGAGTGTATGAATTGGCATGTTGAGTACTGCCCCTAAGCCAAAGAATTCAAATTAGTGGTCGATAGAGCTAGTAGTAGGATTTGGTACAACCATACTTTCCACACCATCTGACCTCTTCCTCCACTATGTATGTTTATTTTGAGCTCCACTAGATTTTACAGATCATGATTATCATCTCTAGTATTTATCAAAATATTGTAAGATCTACATGATTTTTAATAATGACTAGTCTGTCCACATTTTAAACAATTCACACTTATTTTTCTAAATCCTACTAAATAAACTTTAGATCTGCACTGACTAGCCTTGTGACCAAAATTATGACATATATAGAAATTTCCTTGAAAGATATTAACCATTTCATTCTTTTGTTCAAGATCTGAAACTTGACGCTTACATTGACTTTCTTTATGACCAATTTTATGACAATTAAAGCATTGAATCTTTTGCACCTTTCTCATCTTACAATCTACTATGTTATGGCCAACTATTTTGCAAATGTAACAACAATCGTTGATAGCTAAATACCTTTGAGCATTTGGTTATCTTACCAGAGGCATTCTTGTAGATTTGTTTTATTTTTTGACCTTTCTTGTTACCTCAATAATTGCATCAAATTCATTTACCTTTTCCTTTCCTTTACCCATTTGATTTGAGTATTTATCGATAAAACCTAATCCTTCTTTATTCTTGTCTCCTTTCTAAGAGGATAATAATTATCCAACATAGTATTTCTCTCACATACCTTTGTTTGTAATCTCAAATTCTTCAATTTTAATTCCATCTTTTCATTTTGTTCTAAACTCTTTCTAATTATCTCCTCGAAGTTTTATTCAGTCTATTTCCATTCCTCCATTTTTATTACTAGTTCAATTCTTGCTAACCAAGCATTCTTTGACTTGTATTTCAATCTGTCTTCTTCCCTTCATCTCTTTTCATCCAACTTCCTTTCAAGCTCAACTATCTTCTCTTTTAGTTCCTGATCCAGATCTATATCCTTGTCTTTTGATTTTTTCAATTCCTTCAGTTCTATTTCCAGAGCAGCAACTCTATCTATAAATTCCTTCAACTCTTGCCTAACCTGCTTGTTCCTTTTTTCGAAACTCTTAATCTGATCTCTTAAATTTTCAATGTATGAATCATTTTAGCTCCCCGTTTTTTGATTCAATACCTTTTAATATCACTCATCATGATTTTTCAATCTTCTTCAGTCTATAATCCTCCTTCCATCTATTCAAGAAACCAAGATCTCCCTCAAGTGGTTAATCTCTATCTACAAGGGACTAAGCTCTGATACCAATTGTTGAAAATTTTGAATAACAAAGATGGGGGGTGAATCAGTTATCCCCACACAACTTATAAATTTTTTTGTCTATCTCCAAACTATTAGAAAATAGTAATATTAACTTTCAATCTTCAGGTTAAAGACATAAAACATACACAAAAATGTAAACATGTAAACACAGGAACACCAACGTAGAGAACACCAAGATTTATATGGAAAAATCATACTGGGAAAAACCAAGGAGAAGCTAATTATCATGAAATGTAAACACATGTTAAGGTAATGCACGCTGCCAATTGTGCTCACTTCATGTAAGGCTCACTGTCTGTCGGGCTAACCACCCTGAAATATGAAATTGCTCACTGCCAATACAAAGAGGATCACTAGAAATATAAAGATAGATATATGACCTGATAAACTTGCATATGAATATGCATGAACAACTCAAAATTTAAGCTCAGCCACCACAATCACCAATAGATCACCCACTTTCTAATCTACTACTTTCTTTATGTAAGCATTGAATGAATCTTTGTTTTGTCACCTCAATTAACACTTCTCACATACAATACCACCACACATTCGCACTATATTTTTCACCATATACCATGCTAACCACAAACTGATACAAAAGGTTTTCCTTTATTTATACTGGTATCCGATCATCTATATTTCATCTTCACACCAAACATGTGACAACCCCAATGCAAAGGAAATTACAATTATATTTAATACATAACATGAATCCTAAATCTAGGACATAGATAAGACTAATTACATGCTACACCAGGACCCACATACATGTCACACTTAAGATGTTACAATCTATATTAGATTTTTTGAGAGGTACCACAACCAAGACCAAAATATGTGGCCATTGATAGAATAATCATCATTATGCATTGTAGCCAACATAGAAAAAAACACAAAAATTGATGAACTTGCACAACTGTTTAGATACCTATAAAAAATTGTAGCCAATGCAATCACCATAAATTGATAGAATAGTAGATGTGAAATAGAACACCAAAATCATGCTAGTGCACCAAAAAAAGAATAGATCATGAATATGACAATGTACACTAGGAAGGAATAATATGAACACCAAAATTGTTCATACTGAACCTGTCTTGTGTATTAATGAAACTCATGTTTCATAACCGATAATCAACAGGTACATAATCAAAACTGGAAACGACCAATTGATATAGTGAGAATGTCAGTATGGGGGTTTTGACATCAATGAAAATCAACACCAACAAAAACTCAATAAGTCTAACAAAAATATCCAAGGGTTCCATAACTCTCAAACTTAATTCTAAAATGTAGTTTTGATGGAGAAAATAATTCATCTCGTTTCCCCAAATGAGATTTGATTAATTCCAACAAGTGTCATGGTTAAGGACATGTAGCTAAATAAGGAGATGACTAAGACGTCCTTGAACATATATTTATCCAAACCTATATTGATTTCAAACACAAAGGAAGTGTTCTTATGACACGCCAAGGTATAAATTTTTCACTGACCTTTAGATCTAATTATGAAATCTAATTGGAAAATATGAACATACATGGCTATAAAATTAGTGCAACCACAATCAAGTTAGACTCCATAACAGATAAACTAATCAAGATGTAGACACTAAAATTTACTCACAGGTGCTAAAGATGTCAAATGTTTTGATTAGATAGTTGGAACCCAAAAAAAAGTAACATCAATTTGAAAGACAAGTAGAAAGGGATTCACAAGAAATGAAAACAAAGGAATTTTGAACAGAGCGAGAAATGTTTAGAGAACATGAAAAAATCCACTAGAAAAGGAGAAAAGGAACCAAAACCCATGAAACATGAAAATGTAGGAGCACTTGAAGAATAAGGAACCAGTGAAAGACCACATACACATGCCAAGGAAGAGAAGGCACCAAGAAACCATGAACTAGAAAGTAGAGAAACCGAAGAGAACCAAATAACTCCAAACCTGAGGGGGTGTAAGTACTAGCAAAGATAGAAGAAATAGTACAAAACTCCAGCCTCACAGAAAGGAGGAAAAGGTACCAAGACATCGAGGTGGTCAAAGAAATGAAAACCACCAAAAGAGGAGGGCATCAAGAGAAAATTAAAACCTCCAAACAAGACGAGGAAGAGCACCGAAAGAAGAAGAGAAGGTCCAATGCAAGTCTGCATCTGAGCCCAATGAGGAGAAGGCACCAAGATGCTAGAAGTAAGGAATCCAAAAAGAACCTAAAACCAGTAGCCATGAGACAATAGAGGTAATGGAAGAGAGATGGAAAAATCAATACAAAGACAAACCCACAAACTAAGAAGAGAAAGGACCCAATATTCTTGGTTAGGTGGGAGAAACCACATCCTCCAAAAATAATGTTGGGAAACCCTAGGACGCCAAAAAACACCCTACATGAAGGGGTAGAAGTACTGGAAACTATTGCAAGACCACACCAAAGTGCAGAGGAGGTAGAGGTACCAAAGGAACCTAGGAGAGAAAAAAGTTGAGACCCCCAACTCACGACACAAAGCTAGATACCAAGGCCAAAATAGGTTGGAACAACACAAGAAACCTAAAGAAAAAAAAGAGCATCACTGTGCTACTGGAAACTATAAAGAACCTCTTCCTAGATGCCAAACTCTCCCTCAATAGGAATGGAAGTCACCTCTAAAAGACTCTGGAAAAGGAAGACTTGAAGTAGCCAAACCCACAAAACACTCAAAAAACCCAAAGATGGGCTTCCACAAAAACACCTCAAAGCAAGGCACACTTGAAGCCCAGTGGAAAAATCCTGAAAAGACCAAA
Source organism: Thuja plicata (assembly GCA_018584345.1). NCBI lineage: Eukaryota > Viridiplantae > Streptophyta > Pinopsida > Cupressales > Cupressaceae > Thuja > Thuja plicata. The sequence continues at coordinate 2,740,142 of MU223437.1, read as the reverse complement.
AACAGAGGAGAGGAAGTCAAGACACACCATAGAACAAACGCCCAACACCAGTTGCTAAAGGCAAAGACCACTAAAGACCACTAGGCCCATATAGGAGAAAGGACATAAATAGAAGGCCCAAGGTATAAAAATAGAAAAAGTACCAGGAGACCACTTAGCAGGGAACAAAGCTGAAAGCACATCTCCAAGAAACCAAAATAACAGGGTAAACAAAGTTGTACCCAAACCTAGCAGAGAAGGATATTGCTACACTCAAACTAGAAGAGGAGGATCTCAACCTACCCCTACACCATAATCATCCTCTCCATCTAAATCTCCATCTCCTTCATCATAATTCATTGATACCCTAGCAAATCTCTTCCCTCCTCTCTCTATTCACATTCCTAAAAATCTCAAGTGCTAAATTGTATAATGCATGCACTTATTTGTAGAAATTACTTAAATAGAGACTACATAGATTCTAAAAGCTACATGAATGTGTTGGAAGAACAATTTTTTTCCATCTACTGAGCTCACATATTATGGGAAAAAATCTCATGAGTTAAATAGCACAGATAGTGAAATCTAGGGTGCATGTGTTGATTCTCCAAAGTTGGCTAGAACATTAAGTTGAACTAGAAGATAACTATTACTACTAAATAGTAAGGTTAAATAAATTCCTTTTCAAATTTAAGGATATAAATTATCATATTATTAATAATTACATTGCATTTTTCTAATACAATTTTTTGCAACTTATAAAATTGAGTAAATAAAAGAATGGAAAAGAAGGAAGAAGGTCTAGAGAAGCCTTTGAGTCTAATTCCAAGCATATATGCTAGACTCCAATGGTTTTTTTTCACATCATCTCACTATTTGGTACCCATAGGTCCACCCCACCATGCACATAAAGAGATTTACGTATCCTAAATAGTCACTCAGAATATGAAAGAGAAGTGAAGAGCTTACACCCGTGTAAGACATAATGCATACCCGCCAAGAAATATAAACATTACATGATATTTAAATGAAGAAGGGTATTGTAAAATTAAGATACCATATAGTTCACTACTCACATATATACAAGGCACTTGATTTTAGATTATAGAGGAGGGAGTGTCATTGTATGTGCTCCTACAAATACACCATACAAAACTAAGTATTCTTTCCTGTAGACAAGAATGGTAATCATGTAAGTCCAATTTATGCATTGGTGGGGATGTCCGCCAAACAAATAATATTTCTCCATGGTTGAAATGCCTTCTCAATTTACCCATTACATCATGGTATAACTCATGGTGTTCTTGAATAATACCATTATTATTATTTAACCTAATTTATTCATGGGGGCTTCACTTAGTGAACCTAAATAATTCCATGTGCATTCATGTAATACTAAACAATCCTACTATTTTAAATAAAATATTTCCCCAAAATCCTTTTTTTGTCACCCCCTCCAATACCCACCCAGTACCCCCTGTACCCCTTTTCCTATATAAACCACCACCCCCTTCCCCAAAAAACTCCTCCCCCATATTTAGGCAATATATTGCCCCCATTTTCCCCAAACCCCCAAATATGAATGCATGTGATATCATATTGCCCCTTTATTAAAGGCATCATGAATTTATTATCAAAATTCTACTTAGTTAGATAGCTCTGCAAATGTGATTTCCAAGTGTAAAACTTACATTGTGCAAACATGTGTGGGAGCCACTCCACGGACTCACTAGAGAAACTAACCCTATGCTCATACCAAAATCCATTGGATCATACATCAAAATAATGCCAAATATCATGTAAAGGGTAAATATGTAAAGGATAAAAATGTGTGGGTGTTGATTGTGATGATTGTTATGTGTAAGAAAGATAAGACATTCCTTTTAACCTCAAATAAACAAAGGAATGATCCAAATTGATTAACCCCAAAGGAAGGATTGATGCATAAATGAATCAATAAATTTGAAATGAGAGTAATGAGGAAGACCTTAGACTTCTTTTTATAGAAGAGAATTTGTGATAGATTTAGGGAGATTAAAAACTTTAATTGAAATGAATTGAAGACAAGTACTAACCTTAAAATGCTACAGATCTAAAGAATGTTGTTTTCGGATGTCTACACTGAGTTTTTGGAAAATCTGCAACTGGATCTAGAAAAGATACATAGAGATAAAGAAAACCTAGATATATTTTTCCAATCTGGCTCAGCTCTGATTTTGACCCAAAAATGAATGTCACCTTTGACCCAAAATTTTTGATTCTAACCCAGAAGAAAATGTAAATTCTGACTTAGAAATGAATGTCACCTTTGACCCACAATTTTCTATTCTGACCTAGAATCTTCGATTCTGACCCATAACAGAATGTTGATTCTGACCCAAAATCTCTGACAAAAAATCTATTTACGGATCCTGATAGTTTCCCAAAAAGGGTATCTGAATCTGCACTCCAATTTGTTATTTTGAACCTTTCCCTACAAGAAAAATGGTTTTTTTTTTGGGGTGAGGGGTTTGCCTTAGTCAAACCCAAATTTAAGAAATAACCTTGAAATCAATAATTGAAATAGAGAATGCTAGAAAGTAGTAGAAGTGAAGCTATGACAATAGATATGCGGTTGTATTTTGAATGTAAACAAGTATGTAAATATGAAAGCTTGGAATCAATATTAGAAACTATAAACCTCCATGATTGTATGCTTCAAATCCACCTTGGAGAGAGAATAAATAAATAGATCTAGGGTTTGAACGCTTGAACCTCGAATGCTTGAACCATGATGGACAGATCTAGGGTTTGAATACTTGAACCTTGAATGCTTGAACCAAATCCCTTCAAAGGCTTGAATTATTTAATCCTTGATCTTCAATGGATAACTTGAATTCTTGAGCGCAAGACTTGAAAACCTTTATTTAACTTTGAAATATTGAGAACATGTAAAATTCTTGCTTAGTTGATGGTTAGTGCTTATTCTTGGTTGGATAAAATTAGAGGAGAAGGCTTTCTTATATATGAATCTAGGGTACAATCTTCTAGAGAGGCCTACATAGGAGAATTAAATTCTAATTAGGCCTATACCCCTACAAGAGGAGCTATATTAAATAATTCACTTCGGAACCCAAAACAGCCAACTCGAAAGTGGGAAATGAACTTTTAATGACCCCCGACAGCCGAAAAACTCTCAAATTAGAAAGGGGGACCTAGGTAAAAATCAAGGTTGATCTTTCAACCTAGGTCAAGGTTGAGGTCGACCTTGATCGAGGGAGTCAGAACCCCTGGAAAATGTGCCAGATGGGATGGATAGTGTCCGTAGAGGCCCAATAAGGGTGCTAAAGAGGCACAAAAGTAGGAGAGGGTGCAAAAATAAGGGGACAATATGATGATGGTCAAAAAAACCCTCTAAGGAGGGATAAAATTTCCTAACATGGAAGTGCTTTCATTTTAAGATGATACATTAAACCCCCACTTTAGCGGGAGTATGGAAATCGAACATACTTGCGGTAAAGTTATAAGAAAGACTCAAGTGGATGATAACAAGGTATAACATCACTTAGTAAGGGACATGAGCCCCCAAACCAAGGATTCTAACTCAACATATATGCACAAAGATATGAAATCAAAGAGAAATTAATCATAGAAAGCATACATGAATACATAAGTAAGACAAGAGAAACACTATAAATAACATAGCTTCATGACCTAATCCTACTAACATGAAAGTGAAAGAGAGAAAAGAGAAAGTGATTACCTTTCCTAGTAAGATGCCCACCTTACCATGAATCACCAAGGAGGGAGAGCCCAACATGTTCACCCATGAATTGTGCTTTGTAATTGTAATCCATATTGTAACGACTTTTGGAATACCCATAGATCCACCTTCTTGTATCACTATGGAATATAAAATGCGTGTCTTTTTCAGGATTTAGAAACTTATGTGTGTTACCTTCCAAGTATTTATCATATTGGAAAATGTGTATCTCTTAAAGATTTAGCAACTTATGTTGCGTTACCTTCCGAGGATTTAGCAAAAATAAAAATAAAAATAAAAATGCACGTCTCTTTAGGATTTAGCAACTTATGTGTGTTACCTTCTGAGGATTTAGCATGTTGTAAAATTTAAACTATAGTATAAGGGAGACCTTATATATGCCCCCTCCTTATCATAACTACCTACTAGGAAAGATAAAGAAGAGAAAGAGGATAGCTACTTCACAAGGTGAGGAGATATCTAGCTTAACAACAATATACACTATATCCTTAGCAAAGAGTATTGACCCTTACCTTTAAGAGAATAGATAATCATTAAATAGATAAGTCACATATGAAAAAGGATCCTCAAAGAGGAAGATATCTTATCAGAAAGACCCCCACCATAGAGGAGTGCTTAGGATAAAATGTCATCTTCCCAAGAAAAGACAAGAGGGACCAAAGATTCGATCATCAAGCCCCCTACAATCAAGAGGAAGAGGAATCTCGGAATGAAGGAATCAAACTCTAGCCCAAATCAAGGGAAAGATTTTATAAAGTTCACATAATTTTGAAAAATAAAGAAGAGGTGATGACCTAGGACAATCACCTCTCGTATAAAAGGGTATCCATAGCCAAAACATAAATCTTTATTAGGAAATAATGTTGTAGAATAAACAAATTCCACTAAGCTAAGGAAATTAGATCCTTAGATAGAGAAAGAAGGAAAAACCTTTCCCCCAAAAATGAAAGCAAGGGATATACCAATTGTATCAAGAGATAATATAGAAAAGAGATATCTTTACAAAACAAATGTCCTAAAAAAGATATCATGAGTGATTATGAGTGAAGGAAGTATGTACCATAATAGAAAATTAGAGGGATAAAATATAGAAAGAAAAGAAACTTAAAACTAAACACATGCTAATAGCATAATGGATCCTAGAAGATTGGAAGGAAATAGCTCTTTCCCCCTAGTTAAGAGACAAGAGGAGAAAAAATGATCTAATTTATAGAAGAATGAGGGGAATGCTCTATATCAAAATTATGAAGAAATTGTAATACTACACGGGAATGAGATATAATTGCCAAAGTAGCTATTTCTCTAACATATAGCTTCAAATGCACACAATCAGCAAGTAAATATGTATTACTATAATTAAAATGACATTTATATTTAGAGAGAGCATTTTTCGGCGTAGGTTTAAAGATTCCTTTCTTAGAATTCATTAAATGGACATACACTTTCTTAGAGACATATTGAGGAGTATGAGGGTGATCTAAGGAAGGTGTTGGAAGAAGAACATGAAGATGAGGGCGATAGTTAAGATCAACCACCTTAATTTGAGATGTCCTGAAGCCTATACCATGCATATCTTGTTTAGGGGATAAATGAATCAGGTTTTTAATGCCATGGTCATTAACACTGAGCCCTAAACCCTTATAGCCTTGTTTATCCACCATAGTCTATCCGGTAGTGTACATATCTTGCAAAGCTTCTGCAGGAGATGAATGATTATGGTGGTCATGAGAAAATGTTGTGTATGGCAGAATGATAGGTTTAGAAGAAGTTTCTTTTTTCTTCCCATTAATATCATCATGTATCAGATAAGACGGGGAAGGTAAATGAAAGAATTCTTGCACATCTGCATCATGAAACCTAGTTTGAGCCCCATCATAAGTGTGGGAAGAACTAGGGATTGAAGTTGGAGAAATAGGAATAGAAATATTAGGAGCTGGATTAGGAAGGATAGAATGAGGATTAGGAGGATTAGGAACTAGATTAGGAATGATAAGATTAGGAAGATTAGAAAATGAGTTATAATTTACCCAATTATTCACATAATCTAAAAGAGCAATAAGTCCACTACACAAATATTTAATGATAGTTTGGAAATTGGAAAGACTAGTATTAGTTAATCTCATAATAGCATGAGAAAGTGAAACATGAAGAGTAACAAACATGATGAAATGGATGATACTTTCATAAACATCATAAGTACTATAAAGAGATGCTAAAGGAAGAATATTGAGGAAAATAACCATACACCAAAGCATCTTAAATATTCTCATAGTAAATGAAATGCAAGAAATGTTTTTTGTATTTTTATGAGTATGTAGATTTTTTTTGTATTTTAAAATGCAAGAGAATAAAACAAAACTAATTTATTATGTATGCAAAAGCTAGTCTCTAAATAAAAGAGGCAAAGCATCTAACACCAAAAAGAAAGAGTTGTCTATCGCAGGCTCACCAAAATGTAAAGGATAAATATGTAAAGGATAAAAATGTGTGGGTGTTGATTGTGATGATTGTTATGTGTAGGAAAGATAAGACATTCCTTTTAACCTCAAATACACAAAGGAAAGATCAAAATTGATTAACACCAAAGGAAGGATCAATGCATAAATGAATCAATCAATTGGAAATGAGAGTAAAGAGGAAGACCTTAGATTATGTTTTATAGAAGAGAATGTGTGATAGATTTAGGGAGATTAAAAACTTTAATTGAAATGAATTGAAGACAAGTACTAACATCAAAATGCTACAGATATGAAGAATGGTGTTTTCAGGTATCTACACTGAGTTTTTGGAAATTCTACACCCAGAACTCGAACAGAAATGTAGAGATGAAGAAAACCCAAAAATCTTTTTCTGATCTGGCTCAGTTCCGATTTTGACCCAAAAATGAATGTCACCTTTGACCCAAAATTTTTGATTCCAATGCAGAATATTTGATTCTGACCTAGAAAAAAATGTCAATTTTGACCCAAAAATGAATATCACCTTTGACCCATAATTTTTTATTCTGACCCAGAATCTCTGATTCTAACCCAAAACAAAATATCAATTCTGACCCAAAATCTCATACAAAAAATCTATTTCCGGATCCCAATAGTTTTCTGAAAAGGGTATCTAAATCTACACTCCAATACACTCTTCTGAACCTGTCCCTGCAAGAAAAATGGTTTGTTTGTTGGGGGGAGGGGTTTTCCTTACTCAAACCCCGATTTAGGAATTAACCTTGAAATAAATAATTGAAACAGAGAATGCTACCAAGTAGTAGAAGTGAAGCCAACAATAGATATGCGATTGTCTTTCGAATATAAACATGTATGTAAATAAGAAAGCTTGGAATCAATATTAGGAACCATAAAACACCATGATTGTATGCTTGGAATCCACCTTGAAGAGAGAATGAATGAATCTTGAGGCTTCACAAAGGATCTTGAAGTAAGATCACACCACCATGATGGATAGATCTATGGTTTGAATGCTTGAACCAAATCCCTTCAAAGGCTTGAATTCTTTAATCCTTGATATTCAATGGATAATTTAAATGCTTGAGAGGAAGACTTGAAAACCTTGATTGAACTTTGAAATCTTGAGAACATGTCAATTTCTTTCTCAGTTCATGGTTAGTGCTTATGCTTGGTTGGAGAAAATGAGAGGAGAAGGCTTTCTTATATATGAATCTAGGGCATGATCTTCTAGAGAGGCCTACAAAGGAGAATTAAATTTCAATTAGACCTATACTCCTAGAAGAGGACCTATATTAAATATAATTACCTCCAAAAAGCTAAAAATTTCAAACTTCCTAAATTGAATTTCTAGGAAAGTTCATTGGTTTCCACATAAACAAAAATTGAAAAAAGCAATAAAATCCACATTTCATTTATTCATAATAAAATGGGTAGCATTTTCCCAAATAAACTCAAAATTTTCAAATTTAAGACACAAATCCAAAATTGCATCAAATTGAAATCTATAGAGTGGAGAAGCTCTTACATGCTATCCACAATTCATTTTCAACTTACAAAAATAAAATCAAATGAGAAACCAAAGATGACATCACAATTCCTACCTAAAACTTGAAGAAAAACTTGAAATTTGGAGAAAATCCCAAACCCATAATGAGAAGATGCAAAATTTGAACAATAGATAGAAATTTTGTGAACAAATAGTTCAAGTCGATGCCCAATTGGATCATCCAATTAAATCTCCCAGTTTCAAGAAATTTGTTTTTTCTTATAAGAAGGTTTGAGAGGAAAAATTACAAACAAATTTACCAAGTGCTCAAATTTGAACTCAACTTCTAAATTAATATATATATTTTAAAAGTTAATAAAATATAATTAAAATCCACTTAAACCAAATATTTAATTTATTTGGGTTATCTGGGTTCAGGGCCCTTTCCTTTCCATCTTAATAAATAATTTAATTTAATTAACTCAATAGTGATAATTTGTAGACATTTGACTATGGACATACACTTATCACTAGTCTTTCATAATTATGCAATAGGGTAACCAAACATTCCATATGAAATAATTATAGGTAAAAACTTATGTAGCATAGGGTTACCATTTAAATTAGGAGTGGTAAATAGGCTTTGGCAATATGAATGGCCAATTTCACTATTTCCTATAATGACCATCATGGATATGAGTATGCTTAGACCTATGGATCCAGGTGGACTTGATACCTAGTACAGGGTCACCACTAAAATATTCACCAATCAAGTGTACCTTCTCTTTCATATATAAAATAGATTAAGTGCATATATAGAAACATATTCAAAATAACTAGGAAGGGAATTTTAACATCATATCATTATCATGTATTTCAACAATACAATATCTTCTATCTCACATCTAATCATAATTTAAAATACATCAATAGTGATCTCATCCAATTAAATTTATTAACCAATATTTCAATCAAATAATAAACATATAACTATTTTTTGAATGAGGTTAGAATCAAAACATGATCAATAGCACAATGTCTCATTAAATCACTAGAACATCATCAATATATCATCATGGAACCATATCAAAATTAGTATACCCAAAGTATCCTCATAGAATAACACATAAATCATCATATAACATCATGTCACATCATTTAACATCATCATAGAGTCACCATACATATATGATCATCAGTAAAATCATAAGTATAAACTACTATCCACATCAATAGTGATACCAACATGATGGAAATAATATAAATATAACAAGGTGCATCTCAGGAATGCCAATCCAAAATAATAATATATAAACAATAATGGAAAATAATATAATAGATTCTATCTTAGACCAAAATAAGAAATGAAAAAATGCAAATACGAGAGGCACTACATGATGTGGATGAAGTAGACTCTCAAAGATATCAAGGTGATGTATGATGAAGCTATTCCTATCATGTGTGATAAACCAAGTGTAATAATAATTTCAAAGAATTTGGTGATGCATTCGAAGACTAAACACATTTCTATCTGGTATAATTTCCTAAGAGAGAAGGTTGCAATGAAGGATGTCATATTGAAGTATGTGCCTACAAAGGATCAAATTGTTGATATTTTCACCAAATCATTGTCAAATAATAATTTTGAGCATATATTATAGTATTTATGGTTTATTTCCTCTCCCACAAATTAAACTAAATGCATAGAAGTAATGGATTATTCCAGGGGAAGATTCCAAGTTGATGTTTTGTCTCTTGGAATTATGTGGTGGCTACTCTCATGTGTAGTAGTGAAGGTTGTAGTTTCCTAGTTGTAGAAAGGTGTTGTATAATATATCCCTAATAGAGGAGATAGATGTGTATGTGATACATGTGATCATAAGGAGGAGAGTTGTTTGATATTTGTACCCTTTTTCCTTAATGTCAAGGGGGGAGAGATATATAGTTTGGAGAGAAAGTTACTGATTGGTGGAACAAGTGTTGTCACTGTATCATCTTAAAATGGAAGAAATTCATTGTTAAAAATGTTTAGCCCTCCTTATGGGGTTTTTTAGAGCATCATCATATTGTCCACTCATTTTTTCACCCTCTCCAACTTATGTGCATGTTTACAAACTTGATTGGGCCTCGCCGGACACTGATTATCTGACCTGGCACATTTTCCAAGAGTTCTGACTCCCTGGGTAAAGGTTGACCTTTGCCTTGACCTAGGTTAAGGTTGAACTTAACCCTAACCTAGTTCAAGGTTCACCTTGACCTTGACCCAGGTCCCCCTTTCCAATTGGAAAGTTTATCGGCTATCGGGGGTCATTCAAAAGTTCATTTTCCCATTTTTGGGTCGGCTGTTTTGGGTTGTGAAGCGACAAATCTTAAATTGTATTTAATATATTTCCTCTTCTAGGAGTATAGGTCTAATTGAAATTTAATTCTATTATTTAGGCCTCTCAAGAAGATTTTTCCCTAGATTGGTATATAAGGAAGCCTTCTTCTCTCATTTTCGGCTAACCATCAATTAAGCAAGAATTCAAGTGAACAAGACTCTAAGAAACAAGCATCGATTATTCTACATGTCCTCAAGCTTTCAAATTTTAACTAAGGTTTTAAAGTCTTCCTCTCAAGCATTCAAGTTCTCCATTTAAGATCAAGGATTTAAGCACTCAAGCCTTTGAAGGGATTTGGTTCAAGCATTCAAGATTCATCATTCAAACCCTAGATCTATCCATCATGGTGGTGGCATCTTCCTTCAAGATCCTTTGTGAATCCTCCAGATTCATTCATTCTTCCTTCAAGGTGGATTTCGATAATATAATCATGGAGGTTTATGGTTTCTAATATCGAGTCCAATCTTTCATATTTTCATTATACTTCTTTACATTTGAAATACAATTTCATATCTATTGAATACCATAGCTTCTTTGTTAGATTTAATTTCACTACTTGCTAGCATTCTCTATTTCAATTGTTAATTTCAAGGTTTATTCCTAAATTGAGGTTTGACTAAGGAAAACCCCTCCCACAACAAACAAAACCATTTTTCTTGCAAGTACAGGTTTGGGAAAACATATTCAAGTGCAGATCTGGATACCCTTTTTGGAAAACTTTCAGGATCTAGAAACAAATTTTCCCTTAGACTTTGCAGGTCAAGGTCGACTTTCTATTTTGGGTCAGAATCGACATTCTATTTTGTGTCAAAATCAACATTTTGTTTTGGGTCAAAGTTGACCTGAGCCAGATTTGGAAAAGATTTATGAGTTTTCTCCTTCTCTGTGTTTCTTTGCCCGATCCAGTTGCAAAACTTCTGGAAACTCAGTACAGACACCCAAAAAAAAATTTCTTCTGATCTGCTACATTTTGAGGTTTGTATATGTCTTCTAATTCAATTCAATTAAGCTTTTAATATTTCTAGATCTATTACACATTATTTTCTATAGGATAGAACCTAGGGTTTTTCTCTTTATCCTTATTCATAATAGGTTGATTCATTTATGCATTGATCCTTTCTTTGGGGTTAATCAATCTGGATCTTCCCTTTATGAAATTAGGATTAAGAGGGAAATTCTATCTTCCTACACCCCACACACATACATCACACCATATATATACACCTTATTGCATTATCCCTATACATTTTGGTTACCTTCCATTCCTCTATATCATATTATTATATCCCCCATATCATTTCCTTCTACATCTCATTTTTTCAACTCTACAGTCACAAATGAAAAGAAGGGAGGTTTCTGGTAGTTTTCACTATATTTTCTTTCATGTCAAACTTGTTTGTGTTGATGAAAGTTTTGATGTTGGTTACTGATGTTGTTTGTAATTGGTGTTGTCATCAATGAAAAAGGGGAATATTGTTAGCAATATGAGTTTAGTTTTGTCATTAATGTCAACCTAATGCGAGTAGATGTCTACCTGATGTATAGCGAGTGATGGAGGTCCAAAAATGAGTGCTTAGATGCTTTAATATTGTTTATGGATGATATTGAGTATTCTTTGTTTCTAAGAGGTGATAGTATTTGAAGCTAAAATATGTAATAAATAGGATTTGAAGTCTATATAGGAGAATGGTTTGCATTCCTTCACATTCAAATATTATGGCTTGTGGTTCTAGACATAATGTCTATGTTCCATGGATGTTACACTATTATGTTTTTAGGTCTCAATAGTTTAGTTGGTGGAATTAGTAATTGCACCTTTTTAATAATGAATTTTTCTATAAGGACTACTTTGGAGAATGCTATGCATTACTCTATAGTGTGATTTCCGGTTGGATGGATTGGATAAAATCCTCAAATTATTTTTTCAGTGTTCCAAATTATATTTTATGTGTTGGTTTTCTTCACAAGAGAATTTGTGATGAACTATGTTGTTCAACATGATTATTATTTGTATTAGATTATAGTTGACTTAGTTGGTTATCTTGATTGGACCATATCCTTTTCATGTAGATATGCATTGGATATTGAGTTAGAAGGTTTTTATGGGTTTTACCATCATGTGGGTAGATTTGTATTGAGTTATTTTAATTAGATAATGGTTTTAATGTGATACTTATTTATCTACATGTTACATCTGATACCAACTTTGGATGATGTGTTGTTGTCCTTAATTCATTTGGATTGACTTAGGATGATGTTTACATGATGTATTTGAGTCCTTGTTAACTTGTGAACTTGACCATTACTATATAGTTTTTATGGTGGCTAACATTTTTTGAATTATGTTTATTAGGTATAGGGCCAACCTAGCCAAGGATCTTGATCAATAAGTTGATGTATACATTTGTGAATGTGTGAAATGAGGAGTGGATTGATTGTGAACTATGTCTAGAATAATGTGGTCAAGAAGTGTAAAGATTGGTTTATGATGTATTTTTATGTTCATGTCTTTTAGTATAACTAAATATTTAGATAGTGGATGTATGTACTATGTATTCCATGAATTTTGTCACTTGACACATTGGTTCAGGAAAATTTTCATGTTCAAAACATCTATTCATTTCAATTCATCATTATCTCTATACCTTTTGGAAGATTATGAAACCTTTTGGAAGCTTCTCTAGATTTTTATGTTGCCCCAATGTAGTGAGCTTAAACATACAATTCCTTTTGAGTCTTCCCCTCAGATCATATTTTTCACCTTTCACATCTATTGTATCTTTCCCCAATGTTATGCGCCTTAGCCTAAGATTCAAACTAGGAGCATTGAGTTACCTTAGCTTGAGCTTATAACAATATTGTATTCAGTGATCCGTATTATGAGGGTCTTCTCACCATTTTTTCCGACATTAGGTTTTCTACATAAAAATATAATGTGTTTGTATGACGTTCATTGCTTTATCTTTATTTTATGTTTAGTTGGTTAAAGATGATAAGAGTTTGTGACTGAATTTTTTTGAGGATTTAATAAAGATTGATTCAGACCCCCTCCTCTTTCCCTCTTATTCTTGCATGTTCAATAGCTTTTTGATACTGGTTTCCCTTAAGAGGGTTTTTCTAGGGTCTTATTTTTTTTCTTGATGGCATGGTTTTTAAAGTGATATAGATTATTAATACCCTTTTTGTATATTTTATCTTTTGAGTGTTCAATGGAAATAATATATTTTGGTAAAAAATATTTTTCATCTCTAGCCCTATTTATTACCATTAGATAAATTATTTTTTTAGATATCTAATTGAGGTAAGATTCATTTTTCTATGGTATAAATAGTGTGCTATCACCTTTAAATCTCATCTTTAGTAAGTTGGCGTGATTGAGGATGAGAGAGTTCTTGTTTGAGATGGTGCTCACCTTGGTTGCTAGTGTAGATATTCTAATGTATCACATACATACCTTGGTGGTATATTATATTTGTAGGTATTATTCATTTGAAAATTGAGTTGAATTATGATCCCTTATTAATATGTATATATCAATTGGGAGAATCATGGGAGAGGTGTGTTGTACACCATGTATACAATTAATTATGCCAATACCATGCAAATAAAATAATTAATTATGGTACATTTTCTTTAGATGTGGATACCACATGGGTTAGAAATTATTAGGGAAACATATATGTTTTATATGATATTTGGATGAATGTTTAATGTTGGTGTTACCTTGGAAAAATATGTATTACAAATATTTAATTTGGGTTCATGGTTTAGTGAACTTGTGGTTCTAAGTAACATGGATTGTGTAATACTACAATGATTTTTTTACAAGACTGTAATTATAAAATAAAGCACATGGGCAGTTTTTGAGGTTAGATTTTCAAGACTTTGTCTTGTTAGCTATAATTAGATTGAACATTTCTTCTATGTTCCATATGTGGAAGCATGGATCATTCAATGTGTGGCTACATGGTGTTTATTTTCTTGTTCACATAGAGTAATGCAACTGGGTTGTTGATGCTTCATAACGCTTACACACACATACTCAAGTATAATTATAATTTTGTTCTAGAGATAATTTACAATAATTGTGAGAATGGTTTTAGAGACTATCTTTTTCCCTTGAGAATATTTTCCCAATGCATATCTACTATTTTATTTAATATGATGTTTGCTAAATTCTTTTGCATTACATATTTAAATTATTAATTTTTATTTTTTGTCTTTATGTGGATTATGTTGAACATTTGGTATATTATAGTTGACATTTTCATTTTAATGACATCTATTTCTTTTATTGACCTACTTTTATCCTACGTAGCAACATAACTAGCATGTATTATAAGTTGACAAATCATGGTTATTTAAACAAGTTAGTTAGTTGTTAGGGTGAGTAGATTATGATGGGTAAATGATTAGGTTTTGGGTGGAACCAAAGTTGATTTAATTGTAAATTTAGATGATCTTTGGACATATATATATATATAATACTAGATAATATAGCTCAACTAGGTTTCACATATGGCTATCCCTTTGTAATCTTCCCTTTTTTGCAACTTTATTTGGTTTCTATCAAGTATAACTCCATGGTTTTATTCCATGTTTGAGTTTTGTTGAGACTATCAAAATTTTGATTTAAATGGTTCTTTTTCTCCTTGTTTCTGTCTAGTTCTTTGGCCCTAATTGATAAATTTCTAGCCCTAGTTCCCTTTTGGCCTAAAACCATAAGTCTCCTGCATTTCTTCTAAAATGATGTTACTTTTTGGGAGCCTTTTAAATCTTGTCCCATGGGTTTTAAGTCGTTGAGTGGGGCCATTTCTATTATTTCCTAAGTCTTAGTAGGGCCTATGTATTTATTTACTATAATTCTTAAGTCCCCGAAGTGCCTTATGGTTCACATCTATCGGGCGAGTTATTTTTAATCCAATGATAGGTGTGAGACCTATGATCGGAAGATGCGTGATTGTTTATCCTTCAAGACATTGCACCTATGCAACACCTGTCCATCCTCAGATCATGGAGCCAGCATGTTCAAAGCTAAAGGGAAGTTCTTGTTTGATCATATCTATTTTGATCAAATGGTTTGCATGTTGCCTTTATTAAAATCTCTAGGGAAGTTACTCATTGAGGCATCAAGCCTATGAGACATGTGGATATGGTGGGCTAGACTGCAACTTAAGTGAAAATAAATCACGGCCAAATATTTTTCAATCCAATGGCGAGCATGATCCCACAATAAATAGATGCAGTTTGTTTACTCCTTCACAGCATCACGCCTGAGTGACACATGGAAAGTGACTGAGCTAGTGGGTAGTTAATGTTCTGACACATCTCTGATAATCCAATGGCTGTACTTTCCTATGAACAAAAGATGCTTGTTGGATAACAAATGCGGATTTATGCCTTTGCACCATGTAGAAGATACTGTGGGACACGGTCAGGGTTGTAGTATTGATGCTGGACCGCTAGATCATATTTAATTAAACTATAGGCGTAATTCCTTGAACAAAAGTTTCACTATATTTAAACCTTTGCAATATCATGTTTGTATGAAACGTCCATGGCAGGGCCAGTCTATGGTTAAAGCTAAAGTTAAAGGTAGATCATATCTGATTTGATCTTACGGTTGTCACAATGCCTTAAAAAGAAGATGCAAGGTGGTTACTCATTTGTAGAATTGTGACTATGCAACACGTTGAATCCTGTCATCGTGGGTCCTGAAATTTCAAGAGGTAAAGTGTCATGCAAATCTCAAAGGATCTAACGACCGACATATTACCACTATATACAGGTGATCAAAGATTATTCTTTTTGGAATCACATCATGGTGCCATGTGTTCTATTTTGATCATGGGTCTGGGTTTGCGAAGACAAATAAGGTTAAAATAGGTTGATTTTGTTCAGACGGTGGGCACTTTTCCTTGAAAAAAACTTGCACGATGAATACTCTTCAAGGAATCATGTCTTGTTCACACGTATCTAGATCCGATCTTGGCTCGCGAGTGTGTTTAAAAGGAGATCAATGACCACATTATAAAATGAAGTAAAACATTTGATATCGGTCCTCAATGGGGTTTTTCATGCTAGGTATAGCCATTGTATCTGATCATTTGAATATTTAAATTGTTTCTCTCTGTTTTTTACCACGGCGGTTCTCTTCCAGGCTACAAAAAATTATTTGGATCAATCTAATCTTCTAGGTTGCATTTATGTGGCTATAGGGTGCCAAAGATATAGATTTTCTATGACTGTGGCTTCATAAATGTTTGTTCATGGTGACTTAGGTTTTGAATCAGATTTGCATATTTTCTATAACCCTAGTTAGCTCCTTGTCTTTTTTTCTATGAGTTTGGGTTTGTTTCCAAGATAGGTGGTTGTGCAAATCATATTCTTGTTTGGTTCTTTTGAAGAAAGATTAATCAATTTAAGGAAAGAAGGTCGGTGCAAAATTAGATTTCATAGAAGGACAAATGTCACTTAGATTGATTTCTAGGGTTTCCTTCTTCTATAAGTGCCTTCTTTTTCTTAGTTGTAAGGGTTCCTATTTCTCTATAAAAATTCAGGGTAGGTTCCAAGTATGGTTCCTCTGTAGATATTTTTCCTTTTCTCTGCATATAGTGTGTTCTTGATATATTTTTGGTTCCAGAGAAGAGCATCCATTGTAATAGCTAATTTTATGAATGAAAAATCAATGTTGTCATAATATTATCAAGTTGTCTATATTTTCATTTCTTAATCACATAGATTAGGGCATCAAGGGTGTTTTAGTATTGTCTATTATAGATTTTCAATAGAGTTATATAAAGGATAAATGTGCTCTACGATTTGTTTTCAGATGTGTATGAGTTTGGGTATCAAGGATATTGCAAACTTGTCTTTCAGTGGATGTTGATTAATGTATTGTCTATTCTAGGGTCTCTTCCAAGGGGAGGGTTAAATACTTTGAATAGGTAGTTTCATATTTGAATATATTGATAGATCCAGAAGTAGAACTTGATTAATGGGGTATGTTTGATGTAAGGCATTAACATATTCAACTATACATTTTATTTGTTCATAATCTTCCTTTTTCATTGTTGTCCTTCACTCTGCTGCCCATTGGATAAGGCACTAGCCTATGAAGGATCTGGGTTATTTTAGGGATCCATTAATCAAAACTTTAAAGAACATTTTTTCCCTTCAAGTTTATAGGAGGAAGTTAAAGCCTGGTTTTTAAACATACTTTCTGCAAGAGGGATACTGCATAAAATTTGGTAAAAACATTGAGGTACATGTTACCTATAGGTTTGAAACCAATTTCAAAGTTATATATCTGCAAGCTATTGTTTGTCAAAGGGGTCTATGTTTGTGTAGATTAGGTATAACCGCTTGAGTGATGTGGAGATCAAAGTGAAGGAAGACTAAATTTTGTTAATTGTACTTGTCTCTTGTCTCCTTTCTACTGGGGGTGTTGAGTTAGTGTCCTGGGTTTTTAATCCCAGAACCTGGTCTCAGAATCTCATCTAGGAAAGGATATTGCAAGAAAAAGATCCAAAATATTGGTAAGTCCACTGGGGAAATAGAACAGAAAGGTCTTGTAGACCTTATGCGGGAGACTCTGGTATAAATAAATCAAATCCAATTTTTAGATGGAGTTTAACCTATCCAAGAGTCACTAACAGATTTGAAGACTCTATTGGGGAGACAAAATTTAACAACTTCAACATATTTTTCAGCAAGCTTACTTTGTTGAATAAATCCAAGAGTCATCAAAAACATATGGTTGTTATATAGTCATGTTTTACAAATAACTATTTCTATTACTTATAAAGTGAGTCAAGGTTTGTTTTGTCTATTATTGCAATACTGTCCAAAAATTCCAAAGTTCCTAAAAGGATATACACATAGTATCTCACAGGTTGTGAGTGGTGAATTCGAGTTCTCTGATTGTACTAGTGTGCATATTTGGAGAAAGACAAATTAGAAAGGTGGACTTGCAGTGACGGTGAAGAAAATGTTTGGGCTCATATGACTAAGAGCATAGTTAGAAGAGGAATATATATGAGACCCTATTAGGGTTGTGTTGTAAGTTTTTTGGTTTTAAAGAAGGTTAGAGTTGGGAAAGATTTCTCAACTGATTCAAAATTGTCCTCTGCAAAGAGGTGGCAACTCTACCAAAGTATTTTAAAAGGGTGATTTGAAAGTGACTTCAGATCAGTATTTTTTGTAGCTACTCCAATACATCTAGGTATTTTATGTTTTAAGGTTATAAAAATGCTTCCTTACTAAGTGATTTAATCACTAAAAGAAGGAACAAGGTGTGGTTAGAGTATTGGATGCTTCAAGGTTAGAATTGCATTTTGTAAATCAAGTGGAAGTATGTCTTAGTTGAAAAAAAAATGGAGGACATAGAGGTTAGATATTTTTTTGTCCAAATGTGGAGGGTCTTTGCCAGATTATGAAGATCTTCTTGTATAAATATTTTTTTTAGAACAAAGAATCCAAGAGGAAGCAATAGTGTTTCTAAGAATACATGTAGAAAAGAGGAGGGGAGAATCATCACATTTTTTATGAAAATTTTTCTAAAGCATATGATGAGCTTCCATTGGATGTCAAGCTTCAAGAGTGTACATATATTGGTTTGTTTTTGGATCTTTTTTTTTCCTGAATTGATTCATTGTCCAACCTCCTTGATGGAATAAAATATTGAGTATGCCAGGATGTGGATAAAAAATGTTGAAGATCCTGAATTTGAGGTTACACATGGGGTTGTTCCTAGTGATTCTGGTATTTAAAGTGATAGAAATTGATATAATGGAGATGTATCCAGTAGGGATGATGTCTCTTGTAATCATGAAAATGATCCTCCTTCTCAATATAAGGCAGAGGATATGTGTAGTTAGTAAGAAGATAGTGATTGGATAAATAAAGATGATGTATGTGACTGCATATGAGAAGTGGGTGTAAGTGATGACAATGGTTGACTTCATAGTAAACAAATTTGTGAGTTCTTGACTTGTCAATATATCAGATATTCAGGAAAGGATAGCTTTGATTTCTTACACCCAACACACATTAATTTTACAAAGAGTATGTATTAGATGATCAATATTTTGACATGTGTGTTTTTGATTCCCCTTGTGCTTATGTGTCACTAGGCCACAATGAAATTGAATATGATATATCAGATGATGAAAGCATCAATACATTTCCAGATTAAAAGGATGAAGAAGTTCATGTCATGATGTTGAGTACTGATTGGGATAATTATGTGGATTGTGAATCTATTTCATATTATAAATCATTTATTGAACTACTACAGGATGGCTTTCAGTTACTCAAAGAATGAAAATACCTGGTTAGTATGTGGATGAGTTATCTCCCTCCAACAAAGAAGAGGATGGTTTTCATAAGATCTATAATCTGCAAGTAAGCTCTTTAGGCAACTCTGATATGGGTATGAAAACCAGTGACATAATAGAGTATGATGACTCCAGTTGTGGCACAGAGATATAAATGTGAAAATGCAAGAAAAGATAAAAAATGTTCTAGGGGTCCTAAATTTTTCAGTGACCATGATTGGCATTGGTCACATGATGGTCAGTATTAGCAAATAAGGCCTCATTTACAAATGTTGAATGAAGATAGGGATACTGACAATATTTTATGTAGGCTATTGAAAGATATCAAAATATCAAATCATGCAGATGACAAGTACATTTTCATCTTGTTTCCAGAGCAGGGAACAAAAAAAAAAAATTTGACAGAGGCAAGTTGAATCAGAATTTTGTTTGTGGCTTAGGGCCATCAAGCCTTGTTTGATTCCTTCAAATCAGGGAAAAAAGTGGAAAAGATAAGTTGACTCTGGTAAGAATTGTAAATTTGTATATATTTCTTGTTTTTTCTATTTTGGGTATTTTTGCATTGGGTTTTGTTTTTTTGTCATTTGTCTGCTCTTCTCACGGATCTAGAATCTAGTGTTGAACTTGCCTTCAACCTTCCTTAGCTCGAGCCATTATTGGGACTAAAAAAACTTTGATTTAAATGGTTCTTTTTCTCCTTGTTTCTACCTTTTTCTTATGCCTTAATTGAAAATTTTCTAACCCTAGTTCCCTTTTGGCCTAAAAACCTAAGTCTCCTGCATTTCTTCTAAAATGATGTTACTTTTTGGGAGCCTTTTTAATATTGTCCCATGGGTTTTAAGTCATCGAGTGGGGTCATTTATATTATTTCCTAAGTCTTGGAAGGGCCTATGTATTTATTTTTTGTAAGTCTTAAGTCCCCAAAGTGCTTTATGGTTTACATATACCGGGCAAGTTGTTTTTAATCCAATGATAGGCGTGATCCTATGATCTAAAGATGCACGATTGTTTATCGATGAACGTATTATACCTATGTGACACTTGTCCATCCTCAGATCATAGAGACAACATTTTCAAAGCTAAAGGGAAGTTATTGTTTGATCATATATGTTTTGATCGAATGATTTACGTGTTGCCTTGATTAAAAGTTGAAAGCAATTTATTCATTGAGGCATCACACCTATGAGACACATGGAGATAGCAGGCCAAACTGAGACTTAAGTGAAAATAAAGCATAGTATGATCTTTTTCAATCTAGTGTCGGGCATGATCCCATGATCAAAAGATGGATTTTGTTTACTCCTTCATAGCATAATGCTTGAGCGACACATGGAAAGTGGTTGAGCTAGTGGGAAGTTAAGGTTATTTCAGATCTTTGATAATCCAACGATTGGCGATTTCCTATGAACAAAAGATGCATGTTGGATAGCTATTGTGGGTTTACTCCTTTACGCCACATAGAAGATATGTTGGGACATGGTCATGGTTGCAGTATTGATGTGGGACCATCAGATCATATTTTATTAAATGGTAGGCATAATGCCTTGAACACAAGTTGCATGATGTTTAAACATTTTTGACATCGCACCTATATGACACGTGTCCGTGGCCGGGCCAAAGTACGGTTAAAGGTGAAGTTAAAGGTAGATCATTTGATTTGATCCTATGGTTGTCACAATGCCTTAAAAAAGATGCAAGGTAGTTACACATTTACGACATTACGACTATGTGACACGTACCATCCTGTCATCATGGGTCTGAAAATTTGAAAATGTAAAGAGTCATGCAGATCTCAGAGGATCTAATGGCTGACATGTTTCTGCTTTGCATTTGTGCTCAAAGATTATTCTTTGCAGAGTCACACCATGGTACCATGTGTCCTGTTTGGACCATGGGTCCGGGTTTGTGAAGACAGATAAAGTTGCAGCAGGTTAGTTTTGATAGACTGATGGGCGCTTTTCCTTGAACAGAACTTGCACGGTGAATATTCTTCAAGGCATCTCACCGTGTTGGTGCGTGTCTAGATTTGATCTTGGCTTGCGAGTGTTTTAAAAGGATATCGAGGGCCACATTTTAAATTGAAGTAAAGGGTTCGATCTTGGCCATTGAAGGGCTTTTCTGCACCAAGTGTAGTTTTTGTATCTGATCATTTGATTATTTAAATTGGTTTTTTGGGTTTTTGGCCATGGCGGTGCTCTTCCAGGTTGCAGAAAAGTAGTTGGATCAATCTAATCTTTTGGGTTGCATTTATGTGGCCATAGGGTACCAAAGATATGGATTTTCTATGACTTTGGCTTCATAAAATTTTGTTGGTGGTGACTTAGGTTTTTTATCAGATTTACATATTTTCTGTAACCCTATTCAACTCCTTGTCTTTTGTGCTATGAGGTTGGGTCTGTTCCCGAGACAGGTGGTTATGCAAATCAGATTCTTGTTTGGATCTTTTGAAGAAATATCAATCAATTGGAGGAAAGATGGTCAAAGTGTGGTTCCTATGTAGATATTTTTCCTTTCTCTGCATATAGGGTGTTCTTGATCTCTTTCTAGTTCCATATAAGAGCATTCATTATAATTGCTAGTTTTATGAATGCAAATTTAGTGTTTTCATACCGTTATCAATTTGTCTCTATTTTTATTTTTGAGTCACATAGATTAAGGCATCAAGGGTGTTTTGGTCTTGTCTATTGTAGATTTGCAATAGATTTTTTTAAAGGATACTATGATTTGGGATTTCTTTTCAGATGTGTATGAGTTTGGGTATCAAGGATATTAAAAACTTGTCTCTCAATGGATGTTGATTAATATATTTTCTATTCCAAGGTCTCTTCCAAGGGGAGGGTTAAATACTTTGAATAGGTAGTTACATTTTTCATACTAGACTGTGCTATATGTAAGGCACTAGACATATTAGACTGTGCTATTTTCTTTGTTCATAATCTTCCATTTGCATTTTTGTGCTTGAATCTACTACCCATTGGATAAGGCACTGGTCTATGAGGGATATGGGGTATTTTAGGGATCCTTTAATCAAAACATTAAAGAAAATTTTTTCCCTCCAAGTTTATAGGAGGAAGTTAGAGTAAGTCTGGTTTTCAAACATACTTTATGCAAGTGGGATATGTTATGCCCTGCCTACTCATCCATACATTTTGTTGGCAAAATGTTGGGTCCCCCTTTTTGCTTTTTCCATGTTCCTTTTTCCCTTGTTTTCTTCTAGCCTTTGCCTTGACAGGGTCGTTGTCTTCTTTTCTTTTTGGTTTCTCTCCCTCCGGGAACCGGTCCTAGAGTGTTTTTGTTTCTTTGTGCCAACTAGATTCTAGACTCTAGGATTCCCTGTCTCTACTTCCTCTTTTGTTAGAAGGTGTGGTTGCATGGGATCTCTGGGCCCGGAGTCTAGAGGTTTTCGTTTTTCTCAGGACTTTCCGAAGGAAGCAATACATTCCACCCTGAGGGTATAAATAAGTTTCACTTATCATTTTCACATTTACCATGAAAAAATTACCCAGAGCGAATTAAGAGCGATTAGGAGCTAATTTGTTCTAAGTGAGATTTTCTTTGGGAGGTTTAACAATGCTTAGTAGTGAAGTTGGTGTTAGATTTTGTGTGCACTTTTCATCTTTCACACAAGGTTTTTGGTGCTCATAGTTTGTGAAGCTTCCTAGTTTGAAAAGAACCTCTTGTGCTCCTCCTCCCGCATTTCCTCGTTTCAAGGTAGGCCCTTCAACTTCTTCCAATTTTCTTCTATTTTGTTTTGTTCATTTTGTTATGGTTTTCCTTTTTGTTGTTTGTTTTATATCTTTGGTCTTTCTCATCGCCTCCCATTGGTGGGATGGATAGACAAGGAGGTTGTGTGTCTTCCTTTCTTTGTATCTTCCTATAAATAGTGTAAATTCTTGTAAGTTCTTTGGATAGTTGTAATTTCTGTGTAAGTTGTTGTAATTTCTCTGTAAATTGTAAATAGTCTATAGGATAGGGTTGTTTCCTGTAAATTTTGTCATTCTTTAGATTCTCGTATAAATTAGGTCTGTATATTGGTTTGTATATTGTCATATATGACCCTTCCTATGGCAATCTTTCCGCGCTCTCCACATTGTATACCCAAATTTTGAGCTCGCCCACCTGGTGTCCGCATGGTTTGAACTCGAGACCTCGCCTGTTTGAGCCATGGGAATTTTCTCTCTCCTCCATCATTTCATCATTGATGGCGGGATTAAACTCCCTATGTGCGGTCATTTACCAAAAATTGTCCCATCAGGCATTCAATTCATCCATACCTTGACATTTGTCTGTTAGAATACTTTAGGGATAACTGAGAGGGGGGGTGAATCAGTTATCAGCAACTTTAAATCCTTTGTACTTATTAATCTAGATTAATATAAATCAAATGCACATTCAGATAACACATTACAAAACACATCAATTTGGTTATGGGGAAACCAAATGGTAAAGACCCCAGTGGGAATTAGTACCCACAAAGAACTATACTATTTGTAGTAATCCCTGTTAAAAGATCTTTCAACCATGTTAGGAGTTATTCATTACAATGTAGTAGTATAGTGACATGTTTAAGGGTCTTACCCTGTTAGGAGTCTTTTACAATAACCCTGTTAGGGGTGGTGGACTCACTGTCCAAGGACTCACTATCTAAGTAGTGAAGGCTACAACCTTCTGGTTATTTGATACACACTGTATCAACAAGGTGAACTGAGGTTTGTGACACTGCTTGTCTGATCAGTTCCTTTTGTGTGCCAATGCTTTAACCTCTTTTAAAGCACTAAAAAAATCTTCTCTATGTTCTGAAAGCTTCTATTTCAATATCTATATTATCAATATATGATAAATATAGCTCTGCTGCTTTAACACTCTGCTCTGCTTTTCTTATCTCTGGCTTTCGCAACTCTTCTCATCACAAATGACCTTCTATAAGTATATACACCAAGTATGAGTTCATGGGACCTGTAAGACAACTCTTCTCAACATCCTTGATGGCTCTACTAAGCGTGCAAGAATAATTACAACCGCACAAGTATAAACTAAATAGACGCGTCGCTTCACTAAGTCGGCTTCACCAATTTAACCATAACTTTGCAATCTTCTTGAAATACGTTTGGCGCCTTTTGAGTAATATCAAAAACTCATAACTAATCATGAATATACACATGCGTATCCTGAAGATAGGTGCAACTCAATAAACATGTTACATAAGTCGGCCTTAAACCGTTATTCCTCCAGAACTGTAACTGTCAATAACAGAATTACATATCTTTACTGAAACATCATATCTGGGTCTGTGTGTATGAACATAGCATAATAAACATGTCAACAAGTATCTATCCACGCAATTCTTCATGTCATCATATGGATAATTACATACATAAGTGATGTTGTGTATTATATGTTGTCATTAATGACAAACATACAATCAATCAACTGTTCAGAATCAAATCTCCAACAATCTCCCACTTTGGCATTGATGGAAACATATGATAAAAACAACTTTTGTTCATGGTGTCTTCTTTCTTTTACAATCTTCTCAATATCCTCATCAAAGATTCATCTACACTGCTGCAGTTACATAGATAGTGTTTTATATGTATACTCCCCCCAGAGTATAAGCTCCTTGTATGTGTTCCTTGTTTAGCTCTTTGTTTGTGTTCCTTGTTTTTAGTACATACTCCCCCATTGAAATCAATGGCAAAGGGTGCCATAAACCATTATGCACGGGTACTACTCCATAAGTAGAGTAGTCAACCATTCATCAGTCACACAGGACTAATGTACTTGCTGCTTTATCTAATCAGACTTAGGAGAGGGAATGAATCCCAACTTCTCCCTTAGATACTCAAAAGTATCCTTTGCTAAAGGCTTCATGAAAATGTCTGCTAACTGATCTTTTGTGCTTACATAGTCCAATGTCACTTCCTTGTCTGCAACTTTTTCTCTCAGATTATGGTACTTGATCTCTATGTGTTTTGTCTTTGCATGCGTCATAGGGTTCTTAGACATGTTAATAGTACTGGTGTTATCACAATGAATAACAATAGGATAGTCAACTTGAATACCGAAGTCTTTAACCATCTTCTTGATCCAAACAATTATTGTACAATTCAGTGCTGCTGCAACATATTTTGCCTCTGTTGTTGACTGAGAAATATAGTTTTGCTTCTTTTTTCTCCAAGATACTATCCTTTCTCCAAGAAATACTGCTCCTCCTAAAGTGTTCTTTCTATCATCAATACAACCTGCCCAATCTGCATCAGTATACACATGAAGTTGTGTATTCTCTGATTTAGGATACCATAAACCATAGTCTATAGTTCCCTTGAGATATCTAAATATCCTCTTGAT
>MU223437.1:2685873-2710968 GCA_018584345.1 Thuja plicata | reverse complement strand
GGTCTTTCAGAGATGGAATTACAACCTCTTGTGTAGCAATCTCAAAGATCTCAAAGCCAACACATTGTAGATGTGTTATCATTTTGTTTTTCCAATCTAGATAGTTCTCTCCATCAAACTTAGGACTTTCTTTTCTGAAGTATGCCATCTGATCTACCTTAAGTTGTTAGGATTTCTCTCCAAGGCACTTGGCTCTGATACCAATTGTTACAATACTTTAGGGATAACTAAGAGGGGGGGTGAATCAGTTATCAGCAACTTTAAATCCTTTGTGATTATTAATCTAGATTAATATAAATCAAATGCACATTCAGATAACACATTACACAACACATCAATTTGGTTACGGGGAAACCAAATGGTAAAAACCCCGGTGGGAATTAGTACCCACAAAGACTTATACTGTTTGTAGTAATCCCTGTTAAAAGATCTTTCAACCTTGTTAGGAGTTGTTCATTATAATGCAGTAGTATAGTGACCTAGTTAAGGGTCTGACCCTGTTAGGGGTGGTGGACTCACTATCCAAGTAGTGAAGGCTACAACCTTCTGGTTATTTGATACACACTGTATCAACAAGGTGAACTATTGTTTGTGACACTTCTTGTCTGATCAGTTCATTTTGTGCACCGATGCTTTAACCTCTTGTAAAGCACTACAACAATCTTCTTTGTGTTTTGAAAGCTTCTACTTCAATATCTATATTATCAACATATGATAAATATAGCTTTGCTGCTTTAACACTCTGCTCTGCTTTTCTTATCTCTGGCTTTTGCAACTCTTCTCATCACAAATGACCTTCTATAAGTATATACACCAAGTATGAGATCATGGGACCTGTAAGACAACTCTTCTTAACATCCTTGTCAGCTCTACTAAGTGCGCAAGCATAATTACAACCACACAAGTATAAACTAAATAGACGCGTCGCTTCACTAAGTCGGCTTCACCAATTTAATCATAACTTTGCAATCTTCTTGAAATACGTTTGGCACCTTTTGAGTAATATCAAAAACTCATAACTAATCATGAATATACACTCGCATATCTTGAAGATAGGCACAACTCAATAAACATGTTACATACGTCGGCCTTAAACCATTATTCCTCCAGAACTGTAACTGTCAATAACAGAATTACATATCTTTACTAAAACATCATATATGGGTCTGCGTGTATGAACATAGGATAATAAACATGTCAACAACAAGTATCTATCCATGCAATTCTTCATGTCATCATATGGATAATTACATACATAAGCGCTACTGTGTATTATATGTTGTCATAAATGACAAACATACAATCAATCAACTATTCAGAATCAAATCTCCAACACTGTCACTTTTAATGCCATTACACCTTTTATCGTGTAACCATGTGATAACCCACATCAGCTTAGTATGAATCAATGCCTAGTCACTTTGATAATGGATAGTTTCTCTAGACTCTGGGTGCTGAGAAGTCCTCGGGACTTCATCCCATTGTCACATAAACTAGTATCCCTAGAACCCCCGGGTGTTGATCAAATTCCATGTAAGTTGTTAAGTGTTATATTTCCAGAATTTGATGCAAGCTAACATCTTTTGAAAACAGGTGCGAAATGGTGGTGAGCTCTCTAGAATCCTTAAAATTGCTTTATGACTTATCACATGTATTAATGATTTTTCGGTCTAGCAGGTTAGAAATCATCCAACCAACAATGTCTGAAGTAACAACTCCCCTTGGAAGTTCAAAAATTCTGACCACCTCCACTCAGCCAGCCACTAAGGCAAAGGAGGAGAAAATGCTGGAAAAGCTCCCAGTGAAATCCATATACCCAAGGAATGGTGTCCTCGAAGGATCCAAAGTGGATTCCAAACTTCAATATAATACCAAAACAGAGGCTGGACTATGGGCAGAACTAGAGAGCCTTGTCTAGACAATGTATCAAGAGTGATCTGTCAGGGATGATATGGCGAAGAACATGGCTGCATCTGACATTATCAAAGCTGCCTTTTTCCCATGCTCAGTATAGGCACCAGAGCTAATTCTCCACCTCGATAAGCACTTCAACTTACCCACCTGAGCGGTTTTTCTTGCTGCTTCCCTCCCACTGACTTACTCACCAACCATAGTTACTCTTAATGCTGCTACCTTTGCTTCAATACTGGGGATCTCCCAGTTCAGAAATGCTACTGTCATCTCCCAATCTACATTATTGAAGGAGTTTGAGAAATTTCCATGGCTTTCTCGCCAGCATCTCAATTCTCACAAGTTGAAGTCTCCGAGGAGGGACTACAAGAAAATGAAGTTGGAGATCCCCCATGAAGATTTCAAGGAATTTGTATAAGTGGGCATTATCTTTTTGTGTAGGCTCTTTCGGGAACCCCATGCTAGGGAATTTTTGGCATAGATGTATTATTTTCTATATTACATCACCACTCATAGACAAACCTTTGATTGGGCGACTATTATCGCCAACCATGTGGACCTTCAGCTAAATAATTTCAGTAGGACATCAAAGTTCCACATGATTTCATATGTATTATGGGCACTAGCACAATAGAGACCCGCACTCCAAAGTTTGCAAATAGTAGGTGTTCTTGGGAACAAGATAGGAAAGAATACCCCATGGGAACATTATCTCCAGATCCAATGGGAAGCCATCTTCCAAAATTTTTGTCGGGTAAATGACACATTCATTTACCACAATATTTTGACACTTAGGATTCCAGGTATCGAATATCAAAGGAAGCAATGACCTTGGTGAGTTCTTACGACAAATATTTCATACAGTTTCAACAATATTCTTACATTCAGGTGACCGGGTTCTCTGGCAAGACCTACCTACTCCCAAAGAAATAAGGGGATAGGATTATTCTTTACAGTTATGCAGGCGAATTTTGGAACTTCATGCATTCTTTGCATTGAAGAAGGTTACCTCCATCCCATTCCCGATCACTTGCGAGAACTATTATTGTTGTCTCACAGTGACCAAAGAAGCCGATAATGAGTTGAAGAGTCTGGGACTGGCCGAGTTCCACCTAGCAAGGAACAATTTTGACCCACTCGGCAAGATAAGTGCAGTACTTCCCCAGGCA
Organism: Thuja plicata; assembly: GCA_018584345.1. Classification (NCBI taxonomy): domain Eukaryota; kingdom Viridiplantae; phylum Streptophyta; class Pinopsida; order Cupressales; family Cupressaceae; genus Thuja; species Thuja plicata. Next base: position 2,707,888 of record MU223437.1, on the reverse strand, counting down.
TCCACACCACATGAGCCTCACATTGAGGATTTTTTGGGTAGATTGCTAGGATAATTTTTACCTCCAGAATCAGAAATACTCAAGGATGTCCAAAGGGATGATGAAGAGCCTTGACCTTCGGACCTTTCCAAAATATTTTTCAGATAGAGGGCCTCTGAAGGACCTAGCATACAAGGCACAGGGGATCGACAAGATGGATCTCCCTCTAGTGGATTGGGACACCTTGGACATTTTGACAATTGAGGACGTCAGCCAGGGCATCATACAGTATAGTCACAATTATTTTGTACAAGTTTTCAGGAAAAGCACTTGCAAGGGTCCAATTTTGCGGGGGTCTACTTTAGCCTCCGGAGCTGCAGGGCCTAGTAAAGATAAAGGGAAAGAAAAAGAGAGCACCCTAGCCCAGGTTCCACCCATAGATTTGCTACTCATTTTGGAGTAAGTTCACATTCCGATGGAGGTTTCCCACAAACTAAGTCAAACACTAAGCACCCATCTTTCCCTCAGTCTTCTAGTTACTCGAGTAAGATCTTCCCTCCTGGTAGGATCCCCTTCACTGGTACCACTCATGAGATAGCAGACAGAGGCTAAGGATTAAATAGTAGCTATTCTAGATGTCGGGGCCCCACTAGAGATAAGAAGAAAGAAGAAAAGGATGGATCACCCCCAAGCATAGATGCAGGTCCCAGGATGCCCAACATTCCCCGGGTGGAACGCATCTCTTCTTCTCCTGAACTAAGGATTCTCTGGCAGTCTCCCCTCCCAATAATGATTTCGATGACCTCTTCTAGGTGGAAGACCTGGTGAACTTACAGGTTGACCTAGTGAGGGTAGTGGAGGAGATAGATGCACAAGAAGAAGTGGCCCCGAAAAAAGAGTTTTGTGAGCAGGAAAAAGAGCATGAATAAGAAGCATGAGAAAATCCACAAGATTTGAAAGAAACAACATTCCCAGGGACCGAGATAGAGCTAAGGCAAACACAAGATGAGTAGCTGACAAAGGCTCAAGAACCCGGACCTTCGGGAGAAACTGTATCCCTAGTTGTCAGGCTCCAAATGCCTCTAGTTACTTTGGGTGATCAAAAGCCCCAGAGTGTGACATTTAACAAGGTGGTCTCTATGGCCCAACATTTAGATCTAGGCTAAACACCTCTGACCTCTCAGAAATATGTGCCCTTTGAGGAGAATGTCCCGGTAGATGGCACCAAAGAAGAACATAGCAACAGGATGAGGGGGCTAACCCAGGAAATGTGGATACTGAGACCACAAACATTAGAGGTGAGGAAAATCCTAGCAATGCAAATGTAGATGCCACCGAAGTGGAAGATATGGGAAGCTCCAGGGAATAAGAGAAGGATTCAGATGCGACTATGGATACTGGGGAAACACCTCTAGACCTTGAAGCAAACCCCAATACCTAGGCCCTAGAAGCAAGACTACCCCAGCTGCCATAATGGCTAGTGGAATCTCAAAAGAGAAAGGCCCTGATGGCAAAAAGTGCTCCCCTCTCCTTGGCCGAGATGATGGCCCAAAACAAAGAGGCTAATAAGCCTAGGAAGGCCCAGACCATCGATACCCTCTACATAGGTATAGGAGGAAGTACAGTTGTAGTAGTTGTAATGCCTCCCCCAAATGTAGACACGACAACCATAAGGGCCAAAGATTATATAGTTATAGATGTTTATCTTGGGAGGAGAGACAAATAGGGTGAATTGGACCTATTGAAAGAGGCTACCTAGGGAGTTGAGGTCCGGTATGACAAACAGGTGCAGATGTTGAAGGAGAAAAGATAAAAGAATGAAAATCTCCTTGGGCTTCTCACAGAACTAACACAGCCACTGGCCAAGATTCATCTGGAAGCCTCCACCTCTGGAACACCGTTGTCGCAGGGTGATGTGGATTATCTAAGGGCCATGAAAAATAAGGAACAGGCTATGGTTGGGTGGATCGGTAAGAAAATCTAATTTGTAAGGAAATTCCTGGTAGCGACACTCCTAGACCTTTATCAGGCCAACAACCTCATGGGCTAGGTGAATGGTGTCATCTCCCTATGGGAGAAAGATATAGAAAAATATGAGGAGTGGAGATCCAAATTAGAAGAGATAATGAACTTCAGGGAGAAAGACATTACAAAGATAGGAATTTTGGGAGAAGAACCCTTTGGGTTCCTCCAGGCCCAGCACTCCAAAATTGGCCTTAGGATTGAGGTGAGCAAGGAACTGGTAGCGGCCCTAAATAATAGAATCCCGAGAGTCCTGAATTCTTTAGATTTATACACAACATTCATAATGATGGTTTTGTAGGTCAATCCCTTCACTACTGGGACTTGTGCCCCAGAATATTTTGTACTAAGCAAATTTGATGAGCTAATGGACTCCCGGTACTAGTCTCCAGGAGATTTTGACAGAAGAAAGATGTCACACTTATCCAAGATGATGCTCCGGGCTCATGATACAACAAAAGTAGATGTTGAATTCTGGGAAGGGGTCAGAGATATTGACAAAGAATTCTGGGTCATCAGCGACCAATGGGACAGCGTCAAGGATGTAGATGAGGATGGAATTGGCCAGATTTTGGAGGCCTTTAAGAAAAACAAGGAATAGTAGAGTTCTCCGGACTCTGGAGATTTTCACTAGTGAAGTGAAATTTTGTAAATTCATTATTCTTTGAGCGTAAGATCCCAGACTCTAGAATTATAGGTCTAAAGTTTTGTATTCATTCACAGTGATCTACGTCTAGGTTACCAGAGACAGCCGATCATGGTTGAGAAGTCAATAAGGGGTCAGCATGTAGGTGATCTTGATAAGGCATGTCAGGCACAAGGGATGGCTCTAACAGGTGATTCTCCCAAGATGCCACTCCCGCATTAACTCCTTGGTGCACATAGAAGATAGTGAGCCGCAATATACATTCATGAGGCATGTAGCCTCGGATAGGGGGACAACCAAATTTCTTCTATAAATATCTTGCTACTCTTCTCCATGCTGATTCTTCTAGTTTTCTCTTCTTGTATTCTTCCTCTATCTTGTCAAACCTCTACATATTTTGAGGTGATTGTAAGTGGTGTAGGTAGTACCAGCCATAAGATAATATATTATATTTGTTGAGTGTATAGTTAGATTAGGTTAGGTTTAGGTCAAACTTTATGTATAAATAAGAAGTCCAATGCCATAACAAGGGTCGACGAAATTGATGATTTTGCACTCAACCAAGTAATAGAAGATAGCTTCTCATTTTTAGTTGTTTCAGGATCTCAATGCTCAACTATTATTAGTAGCTTAGAATTCTCCCTTGGAGCCATGGATGTATTTACTAGTGATGCTGGAACCCTTTGAGTTAATGAAGAAGGAAGAACACCTTATGCTACTTGTTATGTGTTGTTCTAATCTATGGAGTTAGCGAATGTATTTTGTGCAGTATGGCTTCTCATGTCCTTTAATCCTATGTTCTAGTTTAGATTAATGATCTTATCTCCCCTTGATACTGAATGCATTGGAATCGCTGGTTCTTTATCTATTCGGTATTTAGTGTAGTTTTCTTGCATTGGAAATTAGTTTAATGTTTGAATATTTATTGCATAACTATAGTTAGGAATGTATATCTTACCTTGATTGATCTTTTGAATTTTATATGATAATCCAAATGCTTGCTAGAAACCCCACCCCATTTGAAATCCTTAAGAAGATGAGTAAAAACCAGCTATCCCCTCACATAATAGTCACATGCCCAACTTAGCTCCCCCGCACCATCGAGACCCAACTACCAGGTGCTTGGAGGCTAGGAGAATTTATTCTCCAGAAAACCTCTTCAGGCGGAGTTGGTTGATACCCAGTACCCAGTGAGAACTTAACCTCTATTGGCAGAGTCGGTCACAAAGTCCTCTCAATAGAAACTGGCGCTAGAAGGAGGGCATGAGCTTATCTCCCTCAGAAGATTTTGATTTCACACCACCCAAGGGTTCCCCAAGAAGATGTTTTAGGAACCAGACTTTTCATGGAATAGGGTCATCTTCACCCTTAAGTTTTGATAGAATCCTTTGATCAACCCCAAATCCTAGAGACTTTGTAGAACTTGGACCTCCTGTCTGAAAGGGTAGGACCCAAAAAATCAAGTAGCTAGCCAATTTTATCTAGGGATTCGCCACACACCAGAATAACCAAATCCCTTAGATAATCTCGGGGACCAGCATTTAACCGAGCAAAAATCAAATAGCCCCAATGGAAACTTACTTTGGTGACACTGGGTCGACAATGGGACAATTCCCCAGCACCACCAACGATCTTCCTCTGTATCTGGAGAAGGTTTGTCCCAAGTATGAGCATCTAGGCCCACAAATTGTAGAGGAACACCTCCAGGCATATAAGAATTCCATGAACCAACACCGGATACATCAAGATGTTGTAACCCATATGTTCCCTCTTTCCTTAGGATAAAATGAGTTAAACTGGTACCTAAACTTGCCCACCAACTCCATCAACACCTGGTAGGATATGGAGGATACCTTTCTAGTGGCCTTCCACATTCATGTGGACCTAGTGTGGTCTCACGGCCAGTTTATCTCTATTAGGAAGAAACCAAATGAACCCCTCGCCACATTCAACCATCGGTTCTAGCATGCCTTGAAGTGGTGCACCGGCCCCATCATCCCATCTACTTACCTAACCATCCAGACATATATGAATTCTATGGACCCCATTGTTGTAACTCTCCTCTGGAAAACCACCACCTCCAATGACCGAGATACTCTAGAAATAGTTTACAACTTAGCCCTCACATTGTCCCATGGTTTGAGCAAATCTCTCAGCGGGATTGGATGAAGCCTACCCTTCAACATGATACCCATCAAAACTCCTTACATCGGGGGATACGACCCCAATCCGGTAATGGGTACCCCAACAATGGACATGGGTCGACCTTTGATAGACCAGTAGGCCCAGTATGTTAATCCATCTCAAGCCCAGACAATACCGGGTCTAGAATATGTTCCCCTAGAACTAGACACAACAAATACAACAACCTCTGACACAACCTTCGGGAGTATCTTTCTTCCAGTCATCCGCAGCCGGAGGCTTTCCATCCTTGACTCTGGGAGCTTCTATCACTTTCCCCGGGAATTAAACACAACAACCATCACACTGTGACACAACTACACAGCTGTCCGTCAAGGTTGAATCCCTCCAGAGATTGGTGTGCTCCCTGAAAATGGACATGGGATAGCTGAAGGTGGGGCCTTCTATTCCTCACAAATCCAATTCCCAGAGAGGGAATATTTTCTTTGAACAATGAAACACTAATTTTGAAGGTTAGATCTATAATAACGGGCCTCGGCCCAACCAAAAGAAATGGAACAACAACACAAATGTCGGAGGTCCTCCTTCAAAAAAAAATACCACTCAGGGTGGTGCTAGACCTATTCATTCTGCACAGCTTGCAGAATACCACCCCCTAACTACATGGTGTAGATTGCATGACACCGGCTCTCATTTTGAGGTGAACTATTATACACTAGAGAAGATCATCATTATCTCCCAGTCAGAAAGATAACAACCTATCAATCCTACTCCCCTAGAACCATCCACATCAGAGCCCCTTCACACTTCCTTCACCTATGAGATCGTATTCTTTGGGACAGACGAAGAGGACGAATAAGAACCCAAACTGCAGGGGTTATTTGATGAATCCATCCTAGCCTTCACTAGCCTGCATACTCCCTACAAAACTCATAGTTAGGATGGCAAAGGGATATCTTACACTCCAACACCTCCTAAGAATACCTCCCCCTAGGGAAACACAACTGATTTCTCCTCCCTACCGAAAGCACCTGGCTCTAACCATGCCAGGATCCCGCTAGCAGAAGACAACTTTACCGAGGGGACAGTTTGACATCACTAAGGCATTAGAGAGCACCACCACCTCCATGACCTTGATGGAGGTCTTTTTAAATTATCTTGAGCATAATAAATCCCTTCTGAAGCTCTTGGGAAACTCGGAAACCATCAGTCATCGAGCAAAGACTATCACATTTGATGATGCAAACTCGGCCATCTGCCGAGGAAACACAGGGGATCCTCCCTTCTTAGTAGGCTCAAACATTAAAGGGAAGAACCTATAAAACTGCCTGGTAGATTATGGCACTTCAGGAAAATTCATGCCCTTATCCATATGCCAGAAGCTCGGACTCACTCCCACTCCATCCAAAGGCGCAGTAGTCCAATTGGACAAAACTGTCATGAAAATGGTTGGTGAGCTGAACAATATCTAGATTCAACTCACCCAGGACTCTAAAATATTGAGCACAATAGACATCCAAGTGGTGGACATCCCTGAGACATATGGGATGTTATTAAGTCAAAATTGGTCAAATTCCCTTAATTGGTATTTCTCTACAGACTTCTCTCACTTATGGCTCCCCTGGAAGGGGAAATTAAACCATATTTAGGTGGAGAGTAAACCCAGAATGAAAGAGGCCCTCACAAAAGTTGGGAGGGTAAATGAAGCCTTTTTCTCTGAATCCTCCCCCTGGTTTACCAAACATGAGAAATCATAACCTTTGATTTTGTACCCGAGGAGGATCATGTAGTCTCTTAGAGAATTCAGGACCTAAACGAGAAATTGGAGTGTGAGGTAGACTCACAAGGTAGCATGCAAACTCTGACCACAATCTTGTATGGCACTTAGTGTCAGGTACATTACAAGATACACTCCAAGCTGGAGTGTGAGCCTTGCATGTCCTCTACTACCCGCCACATCAACGACCTCTGAGAGAAAGAACACGAAGTAAGTTCACCTGGACTAAGTAATCCATCCAGCAGTACGCCCAAGGTGCCGCTCATCTAGAAACCTAAACCAGAGGACTCTCTAGAGGAAAGCCTCACCCATGCACCATCAAAACCAGAGGAATCACCTCCCAATCCTCCCAAAACCAATCCAAATGCCACTTCACCCTTCCAGCCCCATAAAGTGAACAATGATCTGCGGATCCTAAAGTTTGACGGGTCTTGATCTGAACAAGGCTGCGGGGCCAGAGTGGAACTGATCAACCCATGAGGGAAATCCTTCCTTGCATCCTAAAAGTTGTAGTTTAGCTACACCAATAATTTCATGGATTATGAGGCCTTGGTCCTTGAACTCCTGTTTGCATTAGCAAAAGAGATCACCTGCCTATGGGAAATGGGTGATTCAGAGCTGATAGTAAAAAAGGTTTGGAGCCAATACACGTGTCATCAAAAAAGGTTGGCTACATACCACAACTAGGAATGGAGCCTAATTGAAGACTTGGATGCTTTCAGCATCGAGCTCATTCCATGATAAATGTAACTATGTTCTAGATGCCCTTGTTGTGTCTGCCACCAACCTCGAGCCAATGGCTGGTTCCTGGCTCAAGAAATTTTTTGTTGAAATGGTCCCCACCCCATTCATCATGGATAATATCACCCACCTTTAGGTTTTTTAGGATGACCAACTTATTATAGCCTTCATGGCCAACTTTGGCATCTTCGAGGATCAGATAGTGGAAGAAATTGATCATGACGATACTAGGCAGGGTGAAGAAGATGAGGGGATCATTGACCTACCCACCAACACCATCCCTAAGGGGATGGTAGCTCTTGAATGAATCTTTGATCCAGACCCTTGAGGTTGAGATAAGATATCATCCTCCTTTGAGGGAGGTAAATTTGAAAAGATCAACATCGGTAAGGCTGATGGAGAAAAAATTATTCACATTGGTACCTCCTGCTCCCTAGAGGAGGAGAAGATTCTCGCAGTTCTCTGAGAATACATTGATGTTATTTCCTGGGGGTATGAGGATCTTAAAACCTATGACACATCCGTCACGACCCACGCCATCCCACTAAAGCCAAATGCCAAACATTTCTAGCAAAAGAAGAGGCCGGTAAACCCATTGATCGAACCTCTAATACATCAGGAGGTTCAAAAATTACTCTCAGCCCAGCTAATCTCACCTATCCGACACACAACATGGGTTTCCAACCTCATCCTTGTATGCAAAAAGAATGGTGAGATTCTCCTATGTGTGGATTTTTTCAATTTAAAAAAGGCATCCAAGAAGGAAAATCACCCTCTCCCCTCGTTGAATGAGGTATTACAAATTGTCAATGGTTCCCAAATGATGTCCTTCCTGGATGGATACTCCAGATATAACCAAGCTATGGTTAAGTTTGAGGATAAGGTGAAAATGGTGTTCACCACCAAGTGGGGAATGTTTGCATATTAGAGAATTCCCTTTGGCCTAATTAATGCATGGGCCAAAATTCAAAAGGCTATGGACACTACGTTCGAGGGCCTGGTCAATAAATGCATAATTATCTATATGGATGATTTAACAGTCTTTTCCCCAGAGAGGTGTGATCACTGCTCCCACCTCACTCAGATCTGTGAGATATGTCATCGGTATGGAATTTCCCTCAACCCCAAGAAATGCATATTTGGGGTCACTGAAGGGAAGCTTCTCAGGCATATTGTCTCTGAGAAGGGGATATCCATTGAACCTAAGAGAGTTGAAGCACTGCTGAATTTGCAAATGCCCGGTAGGAAAATGGAAATGTGATCTTTCTTTGGAAAGATAAATTTTGTCCCAAGGTTCATAACTGGATTCACCAAGATTATCAAACCACTCAATGACATGATGAAGAAAGATACCAAGATTGAGTGGAACCCGAAGTGAAGCGAGCATTTTCTCAGATCAAGCAAACCATAGTGGAGGCACCAGTCCTGGCAAGTTTGGACTATTTCCTCCCATTTCACATCTACTCCTTTTCTTCACCCCATTCTATAGTGGCATTCCTAACCAAGAAGGTCAAAGGGGAAGAAGGACCCATTGCTTTCATGTTCTCCCCCTTCAAAAATGTCAAAGTCTAATATACGACTTTGGAAAAGAAAGCCTTTTTTCTAGTCTGGGTCGCGAAGAAATTACGACACTACATTCTCCGAAGCAAAGTGCATGCTATCATTCTGGATCAGGCTACCCAATCCTTACTATTGCAAAGTGAACCAGGTGAACGCTAGGGGAAATGGATGGCCATCCTCCAAGAGTATGATCTCGAGATGCAACCAATGAAGATAGTCGGAGGCCATAGACTATGTACAGCGATGGCAGAAGTAACTCCAAACATTGAATGTCAAACCTACACTATGGAGTCCATCACTCAGAATATGTGGTATACCGACCTGGTATGCCTATTTCTTAATAATAGATGCCTAGAGGGGCTTCCCCAAAATAAAGTTCGCACCTTGCGACTTAAAAGCGCACACTTCATGATAAAAATAGAATGCTTTTTTGCAAAAACATTAAGGGAATTTACCTCTAGTGCATAGACAGAGACCAAGCTGCCAAAATAATAGGATAATTTCATGGGCAGTTTGGAACAAGGCCTGGCATAGTTGATGCCACTACCCATCAGATTCTCTAGGCTGGGTATTATTGTCCCTTCATCTTCAAAGACATCTACACTCACATAAGGAAGTGTCACACTTTTAAAACCATAGCCCATCATTAGCAGAACCCGGCCATGCCTTTGCAGTCGGTCTTTGAAGTTTGACCCTTCACCTAATGGGCGTTCAATTTTATTGGGGAAATAAAACCCAACTCATCCGCCAACCACCAGTATATATTGACTGTGATCGATTATAGCACCCGGTGGTCTGAGGCAGTCCCATGCAAGAACAACACGACGGATTTAGTTATCAAATTCTTGGAAGAAAACATAGTCACCAGATTCAGAATGCCTTTCACTATAGTGTATGACAACGGTCCTAAATTTTCTTTAGCACAATTATTAGAATGGTCCTATGAGAGGAAGATCTCCTTGAAGTTCTCCAGCAACTATTATCCCTTTGGTAATGGTGTTGCCGAGTCTGCCAATAAAAACCTGTTGGAGGTGATCAAAAATTTGCTAGAGCGAAATCCCTGGAACTGGCACCAAAATCTTGGGTTTTCCATTGGGGCAGATTGTATCATAATCAAGGCAGCCCTAGGGACTTCCCCATTTCACCTGGTTTATGGCTAGAATCTTTTTTTCCCTATTAATTTACAAATCCTAGTTTTCTTATTCATGCAGGAATTTAGTGCCCAGGACAACATTGTGGAGGTTTGACTTTTGAACCTAGTGAGAATAGAGGAACAAAGAGATGTGGCACTACAACATTTTTCATGTCATCAAACATTTGTCAAGAGATGGTTTGACCAGAGAGACCCATATAAGGCCTTTCAAGTTTGAGACCTAGTCCTTCTATGGGACAAGGCTTGGGAAAAGAAAGGAAAGAACACCAAATTTCAAAGGCTCTGGCTAAAACCATACCTAATCTCTGGGATATGCGGGGCTAATACTTATCACCTTAGTACCATGACCAAAGAAGTCATCCCATTTCCCGTGAATGGATAGTTTCTCAAGCACTATTTTGAATGAGGCGGAAGGTATGTTTGCTCAAAATTGTATTATATGTAAATGTTTTCTTTCTTGTAAATATATTTTCTCGGTGCTCCTTGGGAATACCTTGCCCCCTTGTAAATAAGTGTTGGTTTTCCTCTGGGGCTGCCTTCTTTCCTTTTTGATTTTTGGTTTTTGGTTTTCTTTGCTTGCTTTGTGTCTCTTTCTTTTCGAGATCCCGACATGTTTCCCTCTCCTTGTAGACAGGTATGCTTCGCATGACATCTAGTCCCTAGAATGGTACTTTGTGCATTTTACTTAGTCTGGAATCTATTGTTAGCATGGTGGAATTTTTCCACACTCTGGGGTTATTTTGTACATATGGCAAAAGGTTATGGGTAACCTTCATCAGATTCATATCTTGAAAGTCTTGACATTGGTTAACAGAAAATTTAAGAAGCAAGTAATCGTATGTTCCTTGAGAGAAGACTGGTTGCACTCGTTATTGTCCAATTCTAAAAATTAAAAGAAGATCTTGGGTCAAAAATTCATCTTCTATTCAGAAAATTAAAATGGATGGCAAGGTGAAAGAAGTACCACCGTAAAAATTAGCTAAGCTTAAGGTTCATGCTGAAAGGAGTACCACCTTCCCCATCTTCAAAAGAAAAGAAAGAAAACTGGAAAATAGAGAATCCTGGTATCTGGGGGATTGTACAAGATATAGTGTTGTTGGTCTAATGTATTTAGTGCCCTCTCTGTGCTTCTCTAGGAAGTCATCGGCTTGATTTTCTTCCAAAGCACACACTTCATGAATGACAAAGGATTGAAGGATTGAATCACTGATGAGTAATATTTTCTCAGCCACCTCAGGCCTTTCAAGAAGAATACCCTAGGTAAAGGTGAGTTCTAGATTTTCTAACTAAATATTCTATAGTTTTCAAATGCGCTAAGGCATTCGTCCCAGCAAGTCACCATTTGTTATGCCCTGCATACCCATCCCTACATTTTGTTGGAAAAATGTTGGGTCCCCCTTTTCACTTTTTTCTTGTTCCTTTTTCCCTTGTTTTCTTCTGACCTTTGCCTCTGTAGGGTCATTTTCTTCTTTTATTTTTGGTTTCTCTCCCTCTAGGACCCAGTCCCAGACTATTTTTGTTTCTTTGTGCTAGCCAGATTCTGGACTCTGGGATTCTCTATCACTACTTCCTCTTTTGTTAGAGGGTGTGGTTGCATGGGATCCTTGGGCCTGGAGTCTGGAGGTTTGCCTTTTTCTAGAGACATGCATAAGGAAGCAGTACATTCCACCTTGAGGGTATAAATAAGTTTCACTTATCATTTTCACATTTGCCACGAACAAATTACCCAAAGATAATTAAGAGCGATTAGGAGCGAATTTGTGCTAATTACGATGTTCTTTGGGAGGTTTAATAGTGTTTAGCTTTGAAGTTGGTGTTCAAGTTTGTCCTAGTTTGTAGAGCACCTCCCGTGCTCCTCCTCCTGCATTTCTTGGTTTCAAGGTAGGCCCTTCGACTTCTTCCTATTTTCTTCTATTTTTCTTTGCTCCTTTTGTTCTGGTTTTCCTTTTCATTGTTTTTTTTTTGTCTTTGGTCTTTTTCGTCGCCTCCCATTGGTGGGATGGCTCCGTAAGAAGTTTGTCCATATTCCTTTCTTTGTATCTTCCTGTAAATAGTGTAAATTCTTGTATGTTATGTGGATAGTTGTTATTTTTGTGTAAGTTGTAATTTCTCTATAAATTGTAAATAGTCTGTAGGATAGGGTCATTTCCTATAAATTTTGTCATTCTTCAGCTTCCCATGTAAATTAGGTTTGTATATTGGTTTGTATATTGTCATGTACGACCCTTCCTATGATGAGCTTGTCGTGCTCTCCACGTTGTATACCCAACTTTTGAGCTCGCCCACCTTGTGTCCACCTGGTTCAAACTTACCACCTTGCCTGTTTGAGCCATGGCAATTTTCTCTCTCCTCCATCATTTCATCATTGATGGCAAGATTAAAATCCCCATGCACAGGCATTCAAAATTACGCCATCTAGCATTCAATTCATCTATGCCCATATATCTGTTGCTTTTTATGCCATTATGTCATTTATCGCGTAACCATGTGACAAGCCACATCAGCCTAGTACAACTCAATGCCCAATCACTTTGATAATGAGTAGTTTATCTAGAATCTGGGTGCTAAGAAGTCCTTAGGCGTTAATCCCATTGTCTCACAAACTAGTATCCTCGGAACCCCTGGGTGTCGATCAAATTCCATGAAAGTTAATTGTTATATTTCCAGATTTTGATGCAAGCTCACGTCTTTTGACAACAAGTGTGAAATGGTGGTGAGCTCTTTAGAGTCCATAAAATTTCTTTATGACTTATCACATGTATTAATAGTTGTCTGGTCTTTTAGGTTGAAGATCATCCAACCAACAATGTCTAAAGTAACAACTCCCCCTGGAAGTATGGAACTTCTGACCACCTCCACTTGGGCAGGAACTAAGACAAAGGCAGAGAAAATGATAGAAAAGCTCCCATTGACATCCAAATACATGAGGGATGATGTCCTTGTGGGATCCAAAGTGGATTCCAAACTTCAATATATTACTCACACATAGGTCGGGCCATGGGCAGAATTCCAGGGCCTTGTCTGGACAATGTATCAACATCGATCTGTCGGGGATGATATGGAAAAGAATGTGGCCACCTCTAGAATTATCAAAGTGGCATGTTTCCCCTACTCAGTGCAGGCACCAGTGCTGATTCTCCACCTGGCAAAGCACTACAACGCACCCACCTGGGTGGTTTTGCTTGCTGCTTCCCTCCCACTGAATTACCTAGCAACCATACTTACTCTTGATGCTATTACCTTTTCTTAAGGACTGGGGATCCCCCAGTTCAAAAATGCTTCTATCATCTCCTAGTCTACATCATTGAAGGAGTTTGAGAAAGTTCCACAGCCTCCTTGCCGGCATCTCAATTCTCACTGGTTGAAGTCCCCGAGGAGGAACTACAAGAAAATGAAGCTAGGATCCCGTGTGGAGATTTCTAGGAATGTGTATAGGCAGGGATCATATTTTTGTCTAGGCTCTTCCGAGAACCCCATGCCAGGGATGTTTTGACATGGATGTGTTATTTTCTATATTGCATCACCACTCACAGATAGAACTTTGATTGGGCGAGTATTATCACCAACCATGTAGACTTTCAACTGAATAATGTCAATCAGACATCAAAGTTCCACATGATTTTGTATGTATTATGGGTAGTGGCACAATAGAGACCCGCACTCTAGGGTTTGCAAATAATAGAAATTCTTTGGAATAGGCCAGCCAGAATACCCCATGGGAACATTATCCCCAGATCTAATGGGAAGTCAACTTCCCCAATTTTTTCTGGGTAAATGACACGTTCATTTACAACAACATTTTGACACTTACTCAGGATTTTGGGTACCGGATGTTCAAGGAAGCAATGACCTTGGTGAGTTCTTACTACAATTATTTCATTTAGTTTCAACAAAATTCTTACATTTGGGTGATCAGGTTCTCCGACAAGCCCTACCTACTCCCCAAGCATTGTGGGGATAGGATTATTCTTTTAGAGTTCTCCAGGTAAATTTTGGAGCTTCACGTATTCTTTGGATTGAGGAAGGTTACCTCCATCCCATTCTCGATCACTTGCGGGAACTATTCTTGCAGTCTCACAGCGACCAAAGAAGTCAATAATGAGTTGAAGAGTCTATGACTGACCGAGTTCCACCTAGCAAGGAATAATTTTGACCCACTCAAAAAAGATAAGTGCAACACTGCCCCGGGCATCCACACCACATGAGCCTCACATTGAGGATTTTTGGGCAGATTGCCAAGATGATTTCAACCTTTAGAATCAAAAATACTCAAGGATGTTTGAAGGGATGATGAAGAGCCTCGGCCTTTGGACCTTTCCAAAAGATTTTTCAGATAGTGGGCCTCTGGAGGACCCAGCATACAAGGCACATGGGATCAAAAAGATGGATCTCCCTCCGGTGGGTTGGGACACCCCAGACATTTTTACAATTGAGAACGTCAGCCAGGGCATCATACAACACAGTTACAATTATTTTGCACAAGTGTGAAAGAAAAGTACCCATAGGGGTCCTATTTCATGGGGGTCTAATTCAGCCTCCAGAGCAATATGGTCAAGTAAAGATAAGGGGAAAGAAAAAAAGAGGACCCCAACCCAAGTTCCACCCTTGGATTTTCTCCCCATTTTGGAGAAACTTCACATTCAGATGGAGACATCCCGCCAACTGAGTCAAACATTAAGCGCCCAACTTTCCCTCGGTCTTCTGTTCACTACGGTCAGATCTACCCTCTCGACAGGATCCCCTTCACTGGCAGCACTTATGAGCTAGCGGACGGAGGCCGAGGATGAAATAGAAGCTATTCTTGATCCAAGGGCCCTACATATAAGAAGAAAGAAGCAAAGGGTGGATCATCCCCCAAGCACAGATGGAGGTCCCAAGATGCCCAACGTTCCCCAAGTGGAACTCAACCCTTCTTCAACTGAACTGGAGGATCCTCTAGTGGTTTCCCCTCCCCACAATGATTTTTATGACCTCTTCTAGACGGAAGACTTCGTGACCTTACAGGCTGATGTAGTGAGTGCAGTGGAAGAGATAGATGTGTGTAAGAAAATACACCTTCATGAAATTAAGAATGAAAACAACAATTCTATGGAAAGATAAACAATTTAATCTAAGAATTGAAACTAAAACAAACTATATCATCTCATGGTTCTCTATCCAAGCTTTGTTAAGAGAGCTCTTAGGCTTAAGCTCTCTCAAGGACAATCCTAGAATGAAATATGTATGAAAAAGAATGCTCAAATCTAGCTAGAATGCTCAAAATGCTCAAAAATGCTCCAGGATCATAAGAGAAAATAGAAAATGCTCCTAAACATGATATGCTAAATGAAATGCAAATGCTAAAACTCTCTCAAAAGCTCTCAAATGCTCCTCAATGTGTCTATAATAAGGATTATTTTGCTCTTGAATTCTTGGATCCCAAACACAAAGGAAATTGCTTGTATTTATAGCATTTTCCCAAGGGTAGGGGGTAGAGTGAGTTGATCATAATTAAAGCTTGGTTAATTCAAAAGCTTTGAGGTGTTTGAAAATGGAGGGAAAGTTGGTTGGTTGTCTCAAAGAATTAGGAATTAAAATAACTCCATCATTTAATTAAATTAGCCATGAAAGGGTGATTGGGTTGGATTTGATCCTTTTTGATTTGAACTATACAATTGAAAAATCAATTGCATAATTTGATTAATCCCTTTAGGCTTGAATTTAATTATTTGATTTCATGATTATTTGATCATTTAATTTAATTTGAATTTTGTTCCTTTGATTTGATAAATGTCCATTTGATTTGCATTGAGATGATATTATGAAGCATTTGGCTGAGATTTATAATTTGGAATGCTTGAGATACACCTGGTAAATTTTAGGTGTCTACAAATGCCCCTCTTTGAAGTAATGTGCGAAGTGCATTGATTCAAAGAAAGCTTGATTGTCTTGATCATTGAGCTGATGCTGATGAGCTGATATGAAAACCTGATATGAAAATCTTGATATGAAACCACGATATGAAAATCCTGATATGAAACTCCCGATATGAAACTGTGATATGAAACCTTGATATGAAAATCTTGATATGGAACCCTAATATGAAAATTTGATATGAAAATCTTGATATGGAACCTTGATATGAAAATTCGATATGATGTTGTGATTGAAAATCTGATATGATGCTGTGATTGATAAAGTTTGAAATTTTAATGCCCCAGATTTGATACAAGATATGCTGCAAAATCCCAATTTGATGATATGATGATGCCCCCTCAGAAATGGAATCATCTTGATCATAGGTAAAAGGTTTTGATGAACAAATTGTAAAAAATAGATCAAAGATGATAGCATTTTTGATAAACGATGATGTGAAAAGATGTCAAACAAATTCCCCAGTGAGCAGAATATGCAGATTAGGTTTGACTGGGTCAAAAATCTCATAAAATAGGTTAAAATAGCCTAAATAGGTTGAAAAACCCAAATTTACTATTCATTTTCACTTTTTACTATTGAGATTTTGCTCTGAGCCTCTGATGACCGATAGCGATGGTGGTCCCTATTCGAGAGCATAGATTCGAGTGAGTGCGCAGATATTAGAGACCTCCTGACTACGAGCCTCTGATGAGTAGTTTTAACTCTTTTAGTGCATTTATTGCTCATAAAATTGCATTTATTGCATGTTTTTATTGCTTTGTAGAAAAATTTTAGAAAAATGTCGCGTAAGATATGTAAAATGCCGCGTAGATTAGTTAAAAGCCGCGTCCGCACTGTGACAAGCCGCGTATGCACAATCCTTAGCTGTGTAGGAGCTAGGTTAAAATTGCAACCCAAAATAGGAAATACACCGCCTAAAAACACCATGTTTTAAAAGCTACCTATGATGATTTGAAAGTTGTGTAGGCCTTCAAAAGGCCGCCTAAAAAGTAAAGTGCCACCTCTGCGTGGTAAAGAGTTGCATTTAAAGGTTTAAATGTCGCTTAGCTTTAAAAGCCGCGTACACTTAGTTAAGTGCCGCCTACTAGCAAGTTGAAAGTTTGATATAGGAAAATAGATGAACTCAATTAGAATGATCATCCAGATGACTCTATTAGGTTCCAAGCTAGAAAATGTTCATCCAGAATGTCGCGTAGTGTTTAGGATGTTAGAAAAGTCATAATGATGAATGTTTGATAGGTTAATCAGATATGATTAAAAATAATTAGAAATTGTCCTTGTGTCTCACGATTTAGAGGTTAGGAGCAATAAGTTGATACGCTCAAGTTAGATAAAAGATAGATTTAATGTGTTGTGATCAACTTAGAATGTTTCATCAAGAGAAAAACTAACATGATGCATTTTGTTTCAAAATGTAGGAGCATTACCGCAAGTTGCGAGTGCGAGGAGTAGAATTGTGGATATTTGATCTAGTAGATGAGTTCACACCACCTGAGCGGCATACCATTGAGACTTATGGTATTAGTTTCCTTTTGGATCTCCCTCAGTTTCAGCTGAACTAAGCTTTATTGATAGCTATGGCAGAGCGATGGCACTCTGACCATAACACCTTTCACTTACCTCTCGGTGAGATGACGATTACACCATAGGATGTATATAGACTTTTGAGGATCCCGACTCATGGAGAGAAAGTGTAGTATGATGTAGTGTATGATAGCAGTGTATGCAGATGGGTGTTTGGAGATAACACCATTGCAGATGATTGCATTACTTGGGCACAGTTTGCCTCATTCCCTACCCTACCAATGTTATTAGGAGCTGTGATAGGAGGATTATTATTGCCAGATAGGTGAGGACGTAGTTTTGCAGTCAGATGGGGCATGACTATAGAGGACCTGATAGCTCATCCACCAATATTGGATTGGGGTTCCTGCATTTTGGCACAGTTAGATCATGATTTATATGAGATTGTATATCGGCGTAGTGCTGCTATTTCTGCAGGTGCAGTTTTGTTACAGTTGTGGACATGGGAGCATATCCCTATTATTAGGCCAGTGTCAGCACAGATCTGGGCTCGCGGTTATCCATATGCATTTTTATATGATGGCATGACTATCCAACATCGTCTAGGCAAGGTTGATTTTTGGAGACGCACAATTGATGACATTGATTAGGTGGTTTGGAGGCCATACTTGCAGTGTGAGAGGTGGCGGGAAGATGACGATGAGTTACCTTACATGTTTTCACCTCGATGGATGATAGGCCGGTCATCTTTGGTTATTGAGAGATTTTGCTTTGGCAGAGTATTACGCCAGTTCGACCGGATGCAGGATATGCCACAGGGTATGTCATTATATGCTTGAGTACAGGTAGAGAGATCGATGTGGGGTGCATAATTTTACTACCAGTCAGCCTGCCTATAGATAGATTAGCTGGGATATGGTGTGTGGGATATGCTACCAGAGGTTTCCGACGTAGGGATGTCAGCAGAGTATCGAGAGTGGTTCATGCGACATCGTTTCATGAGATTCACTGATTCGATAGAGCCTATCCAAGATGTTGATGAGCTATTTGAGGATGATGGTGATGGTGGAGATGATGGTGATGATGGTGATAGACCATGCCAGCGCAGAGTCCAGAGAGCAGCTGGGCCTCGGATGAGAGGCGGACATGCGAGAGGCCGAGGTGGTGGTTTCAGACAGCCGAGGCAGAGATTAGCAGGTGCATAGGTACCACAGGGTCAGGATCCATTGAGAGTAGATGTAGATTGGGCCAGATGTAGGTATAGATGGATCCAGGAGGCAAGACAGGTTACTAGATAGATACCACAGGTTGACCCACAGGTCAGCATAGCACAGGTTATACCACAGGTTCCTTTAGCACCTCAGGCACCACAGGCTCCTCTAGCATTGTAGACACCTCTGATTTTAGATGATATAGTGTGGGATGTCTGAGGGTTATAGGCTGGGAAGACCATAGTTACAGTGAGATTGGATCAGGTCATGACCATGTTGTAGCAGTTTCTAGCCACTCTGGCTCAGCTACTGACCAGTGTGAGAACTAGTTAGGCACCTCCTGGTTCACAGGATAAAGCAAGTGATAGAGATTATGATGGCGCAGGTGGGTTAGTCACATATTTGGATGGATCAGGTGCCCCTACTGGGTCATGAGATAGATATGGACCCTGGATATGTATCATATGTATTTGTTGATCAGGACTTTGAGGTACCATTGATGTACCATTGTTATTGATGTACCTTTGATGTACTGATTATGCTATAGATATTGTTGATGGACTTTTATCTGATGATGATCTTTGATTTCTCCTTTGATGATGTTATGATATTTTTGTTTATGCATGTCTATATGTTTCTATGATACATTTAATGCTATTGTGCAATGGATGCAAATGTCTTAGAGTAGGACATAGATATGTGGATGCAAAATGATGCAATTTAACTCTATATGTTATTCATTTTAATAATGTATGGATTATGCAATGCAATGAATGCAATACTTAGTGCTATGATAAATGAAATGCATCTATCTTTTTGTGTTTTTGAATGTATGCAATTTTATTTATGAGATGCAGTTCTAAATGATGATATGGAAAATGATTTAACGAATAATGTATCTTTTTCTTGTTTTTCTCGTGACATGATTGTATAATGAATAATGACTAATGATAATGAATGCAAAGTAAAATCTCATAGTGAAAGACTTGAAACCAATTCATTTGATGAAGTGTTGTCAACCCTTTGTGCCCCCCTTGAACTTGTAAAAAATGCTAGAAAGACAAGCCTTTTTTAGAACTAAGCATTTGAGAACGCAAGAAAAAGAGCAACAAGCAACTAATCTAACATGCAAAATGCAACTAATCTAACATGCAAAATGCAATGCAACTAATTGTCCTTGAGGTTTGCAAAAGGAATGCAAACAAAGATATATTATCATCATAGAGCGTTGTGGAACTAGGAGTCCATACAATCCTCACTGGTGCCACTATGACCATAAGAATATGAATATGAATCTCTCTCATGTGGTAACCCCTGTTTATAAAACTAAGTACAACCCTTACTAGTTGGAAGACCAACTATGGGAGTATGAATACCGGTTTAATCAAATTCAATGTTGCAGGTGGATGTTGGTATTAAGATATAGAAAATCTAAATAACCAAGGTATCCTTTTGCGTAAACAAACAAAGGTTAACCCTTCATCCTATATGAATGTCCTCTATGGTGCTTTGATGACCATATCTTTAGACTAATTCACACAAGTTAAAAAAATCTTCCTCAAAATAGTCACTCAGAAGCTTAAGAAACATCATGTCTTTTATCTTTGCCAATCTAGCCGAAACATCATTGATTAGCTAAAAAGAACATGACTCAAAAAATTTAATGAAAAACTCATCAAAATTCCAAGTGTTTGTGAAATATATCAAGATTTTCAAATAGAATTCCAGACAATCTAATCATTTAAGGTGTGTCAAATTTTGATCCTGATAAAATAAGTCAAATGACATTATAGGATCATGTTATGCGATCAAACTGTTTAGGGTTGAACAATGATAGTTATCAAAGGTTCAAAAATGTGTCTCCTAAATCTGAAAATCTTCTTCTGACATGTGACTGAAATGTTGCACTAGTAAATCCGGTTGGTACCAAAAATCTATGATGTGTGCCCCCAAGTGATAAATGTAACCAATGTGATACTTAGGGCAACTGAACCTAGAATGTGACAAAATGCAGCGCTAAGACTTCATTAGGGCAATGCATGAATGATGGATGCAATGAGAATATGGACAAGTGAGATGAGAAAACCGTAATATGTACAAATGCAACTAAGAAACACCTAAGGGACAAAAGGCGCCTATTTCCAGGTTTTCACCTCTTGGGATTATTGCTCTTTTGCTCTTTTTCAGATGTTTTTGGATTTTTTGAAATTTCTGATTTTTTTCACTTATTTTTGATCTTTTCTCCTTTTTTTGGTATTTTTGAATTTTCTCATGTACAAGGGTGATGCTTGAATCATCTGATACTCTTCAACTTATGCTCTTTATTCTGATACTCTTTCCTCTGAATCAGGTGTGGAACCTTTTAAGATGAATGCTATTGATAGGTTCTAGCAATTCATCACCAGCACAATCAGCCAATTTGTAGGTCCCCATCCCAAATGAAGAAACAATGACAAAAGGACCAAGCCAATTTGCTTCCCACTTTCCTTTATTTTCTCTATCAGCCTGATTTTTTGTGTTTTCTCTCAATACTAGATCTCCTATTTGAAAGTTTCTTGGCTTGATATGTTTGTTATAGTTCCTAGAAATTCGATTCTGATACACTTTCAAATGATCGTAAGCTTGAGTTTGATGTTCCTCCAACAATTCCAATTATTGAAGGCGGGCAACTCTATAATCTTCATCTGTTATTAATCCATGCATTGAAAATCTGAGGGATGGTATTTCAACTTCTAAAGGAAGAACAGCTTCAGCCCCATAAACCAAAGAAAAAGGTGTAGCTCCTATCAGGGTTCGAATACTAGTCCTATAGGCCCATAATGTTGGATTGATTTGAAGGTGCCAATCCTTTCCTTATTTTCCAATGGATCTCTTAAGTATTTTTAGGATGTTCTTGTTAGTGGCTTATGCTTGTCCATTACCTTGGGGATAGTAAATTGATGAAGAGTGATGTGTAATGTGGAATGTGTCACAAAGTTCATCAATATCTTTGTTCTTAAACTATTTTCCATTATCTGTAATGATGGCATGAGGAATGTCGTATCTACAAATGATATGATTTATCATAAACATAGAAATTTTTTTTCCTGTTGCAGTTTATAAAGGGACAACTTCAACCCATTTAGTAAAGTATTATGTCGCTGTGATTATATACTTGTGTCTATTTGAAGAAGTTGGATAAATCATGCCAATTAGGGCAAAACCCCATTGATAGAACGACCATGGTGTGACAAAAGGGTTTAATTCTTGTGCTGGTGCATGAATCAAGTTTCCATGGTATTGACATTTCTTGCAAACTTTAACATATTGACAAGCATCTCTTTCTAAGGTTTTCCAAAAGTACC
>MU223437.1:2669259-2680416 GCA_018584345.1 Thuja plicata | reverse complement strand
CTGAGTTTTGAGTGAGGTTGAAAGGGGTAGCTTTTAAATTATTATCCTCCACCACTCCATCATTAACCACTCCTTTATTGTTGTTGTTATTCCTTGTCCAATATCGACTGTTGTTGCTGTTGTTGTTGTTATTTTTGTTATCTTTGTAGAGTTTAATTTCTCCACTTTTTGCCAATACCTCTTCAGTTGTCACTCCATTCTCAATTAAGTCTTAGAATGACCTAGGACATTGTAGCCTTAATCGATAGTTCATTTCATGATTCAGGCTATTCACAAATATATCCATCTTTTCCTTTTTGGGTACACTTTGAGCGTATCTAGCAAATACTGCCCTCCATCGTTGTAGGAAAAATAGGAACCCCTCTCCATCTCGTTGTTTGGTATTGCATAGATTTAGCATTGTAACCTCATGTTTGATGTTATAAGAATAGTGGGTTACAAATTTAGAGGCCAATTCCTCAAAGGTTCTAATACCGGAGGGTAATTTTGAGAACCACTCCATTGCCATGCCTCCCAAACTTATAGGGAATAGCCTCATGAGGTAAGTTGTGTCATGCATGAACTCTAGACTTAGGGCAAAAAATTCCCCTAAGTGATCTTGGGGATCAGATGTTCCTTCATATTTATCATATTTCAAATAAATAGCATTTGTTGGAAATGGTATCACGACTAAGGACTTGTAAAAAGGAAAAGGACACAAGGCTTCAATAGAAAAGGTTTAGGAGCCCCACCTTGTTTCAATGTGTCCAATTGTAGTTGAAAAAGATGGAATTATTTGTTCATGATATCAATGGGGTTAGCCTCTGCTTCTTCTTTCTTGAGTTTGGAAAAATCATAATCATGTGGAAGTTTGAGACCTGTTTGTGCTAGGTCCAAGAAGTACTTCTCTTTGTCCTTCTCCAATACTTTGTCCACAAGTTTCATAAAGAAAGGGCTTTGCATAGCCTCGGTAACCTTTTCATCGGTTAGTTCTTCCTCATTTGGGTCCATATTGCCCCCATTGTTGGTGTTATTTATCCCTTGACTGTTAGGGTCTATGTTTGTCCCTCCATTGATATTGGTGTTGGATTCTTTGTCGTTAGGATCAAAATTTCCTTGTTTGGTTAAGTCCTTTTCCATGTGATTAATCTGATCAGGATCTATATGACTGAATGGAAAAGACATCCTCGGTTCTGTTTCTTTGATGGTTTCATGTATAGGATTTGTGGAAAAGGGGTCACCCAGGAAGGGACACTCTTGTCTCAGATAAGACCCGTCTGATTGTAGGTTAGCTTTCTATGTAATGGGATCGAGTGAAAACTGACATTAACATATGTCAAAATGAGGATCTTAGGTTTTCAAACTTGTTCAATGACCAATTTGTGTACAAATTTATGAAATGCCCAGAAATGGTGGATTCTGATCAAGACAGGTATTCTTAGTGATAGAACGTCCAAAAGCGTATCCAAAAATCAAATTTTCTTGTTCTTAAACTTTTGGCAGATACCCACTATTTTCCTTTTAATATTTCCAGGTGGCTCTTACCTGTGTGTAGGCGGCCTTTAACTGATACTACACGGCTACTGGAAAATCTATACGCAGAACTCTGCAGTTGGCAGGCGGCATTTCTCTGTTGTCAGACATTTTTGGAATATTGTTATGCAGCTCTTTCCAGTTAACACGCGGTTGTTGGATGTTATCACGTAGCATTTTGTGTTTGGTAAGCGGCCTAGCTTTATTTGTAAGCGGCTCTTCAATGATTGTACGCGGCATTTTGCTAATTAGAACTAATTTTTTCAATTTTAATAGTGTTTTCAGGGTTTAAAATTTTAATGTCTATGATCAGATTTATCAAACTGTATTCTTGCATGAAAATAAAATACAAACTCAGCACACACGTAAGATTTGCATCATATTCCTAAAAACCACACTAAAAGTGTATGTTCTCAGATGTTTCAACAAGTTTGTACAAGAATATCTTCCAAGCAGTCTACCTTAGACTCAACAAATTTGGCTTTTAAACATGGCTCTACAAAGGTAGTTCTACTATTTTACCAGGTCTCAACCTATTCCGGTCTAAACCTTGACAAGATCCTTTACCCCTTTGAGAGCTTCCCACATGCACAAAAGTACAATTTTGTGCAATCTCGAAGGACTATTAGAGGAAGTCAGGATGGCTTGCACAAGTTTTAGTCACTTTCTGATTAAGGAAAAGTGCATTATTTATAGTGGGTTGGACGATATTGTGGTAAATGCAAGTATCTCCAACTTTGGGTCATTCCCTCTTACCATCCTCGTAAGGCAATTCTTGGGAGGTAGGCCCTTTAAAGCTCTAATTAGCTAGCATGTTCATAAAAGTGGGAATTGAACTTGGTTCAACAAGTTTGGGAATTTGATTCACTCAAAGAGTGAAGAGCATATCCCTATTGTCTTCCTTTTGTTCCAAGCACTTTAAACAACTTTGTTCATTTTCAACCCCTTAACAAGGAGGTTCTTAGAATGGAAATGTGTGGTTCAATTTTCCTATCCTTGTCCTTCTACCAAATTGGCTTTGCACGTTTGGCTTTTTGATTCACTTCAACAAGTGAAGAGCATATGCCTAATGCTTGTTCCATTTGGATGAAATAAAGGATATTCTATTTATGCTAGATTTAAAGAAAGCCACAATTTGATCAAATGCAAGCTTGATGAGAGAAATACCCGATTTCGAAGCTAGCAAAGGGCTATGTGCATTTTTGAGTATTTGGCTTGTTTTTTTTTTTTTACTCACCTAGTGGCGATCGTTCCCACTCCATCTCCTCCAACAAGTTAGTCAACACAAAGCACAACAAAGTGAAGAAAACTTGGAAACTCTAAAAGACACAAAAACCTCCTAAAAGCTCTTTCAAATGAATGATTGTCAATTAAAGCTTTTAAAGAAAGTAAGGATGCAAAATTATTTAAAGAGTAGGAAATTTTCTCTTATAAGCAAAGAACACCTTAATATAATGATCATATAAATGTTCTTCCTCAAACAAGCTCTCTAAAAAATTTGCATTATGAATCTCTTTATCATTTTTGGTTTTATCTCTTACCTCTTTGCTAGGCCTTGAGATTCGCTTCTCTGGTTTCTGCACCTTTGGGTGATTTTTCATCTGCAGAACAAGAAAAACACGGAGAATTATAAAAGTGAAAAAATTAACCAAAAACTGATTTAAAGCAAAAGTTGCTACGCGGCATTTTAAAGCTAAACAGCGGCTACAAAATTTTAGTAAGCATAACTTTAAACTTTAGATGCGGCTTTTAACTTTTACTATGCGGCGCTTAAAATATCACAGGCGGTAAAAGAAACATAACAAGCGGCGTAGAAAGTATAAAGAGCGGTCAGAAATTGCTAATAAGCGGTTGTTGAAAGTTCACAAGCGGTGCACTTTATCTGACAAGAAGCATGATTTATCTGGCAGGTGGTCCAATTTATCTCCCACGCGGCAGCAGAAAGAAAGACGGAGATGATTCATGCTT
Organism: Thuja plicata; assembly: GCA_018584345.1. Classification (NCBI taxonomy): domain Eukaryota; kingdom Viridiplantae; phylum Streptophyta; class Pinopsida; order Cupressales; family Cupressaceae; genus Thuja; species Thuja plicata. Next base: position 2,676,936 of record MU223437.1, on the reverse strand, counting down.
TTCACACAGCATTTTGGTGTTCGTAGGCAGTTCTTTGCATCGTATACGTGGCTCTTCTCCTATTTTCTGCAAGAAAAACACCAAGAACAAAGAAAATAGACCAAATAAAATGATAAAAATGTCAATACAGAGGCTTAGAGCAACACGGTGGGTTCCATTATTTGTGTAAGAAAATACACCTTCATGAAATTAAGAATGAAAGAAACAATTCTATGGAAAGATAAACAAGTTAATCTAATAATTGAAACTAAAACAAACTATATCATCTCATGGTTCTCTATCCAAGCTTTGTTAAGAGAGCTCTCAGGCTTAATCTCTCTCAAGGACAATCCTAAGACAAGATATGTATGAAAAAGAATGTTCAAATCTAGCTATAATGCTCAAAATGCTCAAAAATGCTCCAAGATCATAAGAGAAAATAGCAAATGCTCCTAAACATGATATGCTAAATGAAATGCAAATGCTAAAACTCTCTCAAAAGCTCTCAAATTCTCCTCAATGTGTCTATAATAAGGATGCTTTTGCTCTTGAATTCTTGGATCCCAAACACAAAGGAAATTGCTTGTATTTATAGCATTTTCCCAAGGGTAGGGGGTAGAGTGAGTTGATCATAATCAAAGCTTGGTTAAGTCAAAAGCTTTGAGGTGTTTGCAAATGGAGGGAAAGTTGGTTGGTTGTCTCAAGGAATTAGGAATTAAAATAACTCCATCATTTAATTAAATTAGCCATGGAAGGGTGATTGGGTTGGATTTGATCCTTTTTGATTTGAACTATACAATTGAAAAATCAATTGCATAATTTGATTAATCCATTTAGGCTTGAATTTAATTATTTGATTTCATGATTATTTGATCGTTTAATTTGATTTGAATTTTGTTCCTTTGATTTGATAAATGTCCATTTGATTTGCATTGAGATGATATTATGAAGCATTTGGATGAGATTTATAATTTGGAATGCTTGAGATACACCTGGTAAATTTTAGGTGTCTACAATGCGCAAGAAGAAGTGGCCCCGAAAAAAGAGATTTGGGAGTAGGAAAAAGAGTAAGAATAAGAAGCACAAGAAAATCCACAAGATGTGGAGGAAACACCAATCCTGGGGACCAAGATAGAACTAAGGCAAACACAAGATGAGAAACTGATAATGGCTGGGGAACCCAGACCTTTGGGAGAAACCGTATCCCTAGTTGTCATGATCCAAACGCCACTAGTTACTCTGTGTGATCAAAGGCCCCAGAGTGCGACATTCGACGAGGTGATCTCTATGGCCCAACAGTTAGATCTAGGCCATACACCTTTGGCCTCTCCAAAATATGTGCCCTTGGAGGAGAATGTCCCGGTAGATGGTGCCGAAGAAGAACAATAGAAACAGGATGAGGGGGATAAGCCAAAAAATGTGGATACTGAGATCACAAACATTAGAGGTGGGGAAATTAGGTGGTGATGTAAATGTATATGCCACCGAGGTGGAAGATACAGGAAACTTTGGGGAACAAGAGAAGGAGTCATATGTGACTATGGATATCAGGGAAACATCGCCAGACCCTGAAGAAAACCCCAATGCCCAGGCTCGAGAAGCAAGACCACCCCAACTGCCACAATGGAAGGTGAAATCCTGAAAGAGAAAGGCCCCATCGACAGCAAGTGCTCCCCTCTCCTTGGCCAAAATGATGGCCCAAAACCAAGAAGATAAGAAGCCTAAGAAGGCCCGGACCATCCATACCCTCCGAACCAATCTCAGAGGAAGTACAGTCACAGTAGTTGCAACGCATCCCCCACATGCAGACACAACATTCATAAGGGATGAATATTATACAGTTACAGAAGTTCCTCTGGGGAGGAGAGATAAACCAGGCAAATTGGACCTGTTGAAAGAGGTTACTCAAGACGTTGAGGCTCGGTATGACCAACAGGCGTAGAAGCTGAAGGAGGAAAGAGAAAAGAATGAAAATCTCCTCGTGCTTCTCACGGAACTAACACAACCACTAGCTAAGATTCATCTAGAAGCCTCCACCTCTGGAACACCGCTCCCGCAGGGTGATGTGGATGCTCTAAGGGCCATGAAAAAGAAGGCACAACTTGTGGATGGGTAGATCACTGAGAAAATCAAATTTGTAAGTCAATTACTGGAAATGACACTCCTGGACCTTGATTAGGCCAACAACCTCATGGTCCAGGTGAATGGCATTGTCTCCCTGTGGGAGAAAGATATAGAAAAATATGAGGAGTGGAGGTTCAAATTAGAGGAGATAATGAACTTCGAGGAGGAAGCCATTATGGAGGCAAAAATTTTGGGAGAAGAACCCTTTGGGTTCCTCCGGTCCCAGCACTCTAGACTTAGCCTTAAGATTGAGGTGAGAAAGCAACTGGTAGCGGCCCTAAAGAATAGAATCCTGGGAGTCCAAAATTCTTTAGATTTATATACAGCATTTGTAACAAGAGTTTCGTAAGTCGATCCTTTCACTACCAGGACCTGTGCCCAAGAAGATTTTGTGCTCAGCAAATTTGATGAGCTGATGGAGTCCCAGTACAAGTCTGCCAAAGATTTTGATGGAGGAAAGATGTCACGCTTATCCAAGTTGATGCTCTAGGCTCATGATATAGCAAAAGTGGCTACACAATTCTGGGAAGGGGCCGGAGATATTGACAAACGATTCAAGGTCATCAGCGACATATGGGACTATGTCAAGGATGTAGATGAGGATGGAATTGGCCAAATTTTTGAGGCCTTTAAGAAAAACGAGGAACAGTAGAGTTCTCCGGGCTCTGGAGATTTTCACCAGCGAAGTGCAATTTTGTAAATTCATTATTCTTTGAGCGTAAGCTCCTAGACTCTAGAATTTTGGGTCCGAAGTTTTGTATTCATTCACAGTGATCCGCATCTAGGTTCCCAAAGCCGACTGATAACTATCAAGCAGTTAATAAGGGGTCAGCAGGTAGGTGATCCCGATAAGGCATGTCAGGCGAAAGGGATGGCTCTGATAGGTGATTCTCTGAAGGTGCCGCTCCCACATTAACTCCCTTGTGTACATCAAAGATAGTGAGCCGCAATCTACATTTATGAGGCATGTAGCCTCAAATGTCAGGACAATGAGGTTTCTTCTATAAATACCCTGACACTCTTCTCCATGCTGATTCTTCTAGTTTTCTCTTCTTGTCTTCTTCCTCTGTCTTGTCAGACCTCTGCACATTTTGAGGTGATTGTAAGTGGTGCAGGTAGTACCGGCCATAGGATAATGTATTCTATTTATTGAGTTTACACTTAGATTAGGTTAGTTTTAGGTTAAAATTTGTATATAAATAAGAAGTCTGACACCATAACAAGGGTCAGCAAAATTGATGATTTTGCAGTCCAGCAAGTAATAGAAGATAGCTTCTCATTTTCAGTTATTTCGAGAGCTCAATGCTCAGCTGATCTTAGTAGCTTAGAATGCTCCCTTGGAGCCATGGATGTATTTACTAGTGATGTTGGAACCCTTTGAGTTAATGAAGAAGGAAGAACACCCTATGGCTACTTGTTATGTGTTATCCTAATCTCTGGAGTTAGCGAATGTATTTTGTGCAGTATGTCTTCTCATGTCCTTTGCTCCTATGTTCTAGTTTAGATTAATGATCTTATCTCCCCTTGCTACTGAATGCATGTAAACTGTTGGTTCTTTATGTATTCGGTATTTAGTGTAGTTTTCTTGCATTGGAGCTTAGGTTGATGTTTGAATATTTATTGCATAACTATAGGTAGGAATGCATATCTAACCTTGATCAATCTTTTGAAGTTTATTTGATAATCCAAATGCTTGCAAGAAACCCCACCCCATTTGAAATCCCCAAGAAGATGAGTACAAACCAGCTATCCCCTCACACAACAGTCACCTGCCCAACTTATCTCCCCCGCACCATCGAGACCTGACTACCATGTGCTTGGCGGCTAGGATAATTTATTCTCCAGAAAACCTCTTCAAGCGGAGTTGGCCGGTACCCCTGTACCTGGTGACAACTTAACCTCTATTGGCGGAGCTGGTCACAAAGTCCCGTCAACAGGATACTGCATAAAATTTGGTAAAAACATTGAGGTACATGTTACTTATAGGTTTGAAAGCTATTCCACAATTTACTATCTGAAAGATAATTGTCAAAGGGGTTTATGTGTGTGCAGATTAGGTATACCCGCTTGAGTGATAAGGAGCTCAAAGTGAAGGAGGAATTAATCCTTGTTAATTGGACTAGTCTCTTCTCTCTTTTCTACTGAGGGTGTTGAGTTTGTGTCTTAGGTTTTTAATCCCACAAATTGGTCTCAGAATCTCATCTAGGAAAGGAAATTGCAAGAAAAATATCCAACAATTTTTATAGTCTTGTATATGTATCTATTTTATGATGTTGACCTGGAAACTACTTTTGTGTCATACACCTATTTATTAATTAATTGCCTTGCTTCGATACATCCTCTATGTCATTTGATGATTTTTCTAGCTAGGTGCACTAACTAAGAGTTCTTTGAATTCCTTTTTATCATCACAAATTCTTTTCTCTTTATCTCAACCCTTTCTTGATGATTCCACTTATTTTTATAAGACTCTCTATTACACTTTTGTGGTTGAAAATTTAAATTTTCTTCCAAAGCTTTTGCATCTTCAACAATATTTCTCATTTAAAACTTTTGACAATTATTACCACTAGGTTTGTGGGTGTGTAACACCCCACTAGGGAACCCGGAAGGAAAAAAACTTCTAACCACTAAAGTTGCAAGTAATTTCTTTTTTAAAAACAACCAATATAAAATACTTTACAAAGAATACCTAATTCATGAATATCACTTTTCTTAACAACATAAAGCATCGTTAAAGATCTAACTCAACCTGTGTCCTCTATAGGTTCCCTAACGTTGTTACTTAACAATATGAACCAATCTATTATTGAGATATTCCTAAACTGCGTTATTCCAAATTCATCTTAGTGCACCAAGTAAATCTTCGTTTCTTACCATATGATACTCATTTTATACATCTAAATTGATAAATCAAGCTTACTATCAAATCACGTGACTTTTAAATAAGAAAAAGATGGTTTAATCTTCTTCTTTTGCATATTAAAATTCATCTAGGAAAGTTAATCTTTATTGTAACCATTCATTTTCTTATGTAACATTTAATGATCCCTAATTTCTAATATGCATTATTAACATTTAATTTTATTTGCATCACCATAATTTAAACATTTTAATATCTCAACATATCCTAAGTTCCTTTATCAAAACCTACATTCATACTAGGTAAGATGACAATAAGTACACAAATGTCTTCTTTCGACAAAAAATATTATTATCATTACATAATGATGTCTTTTATATCATTTTTCATTTGATAATTTAGGTGGATCCAAAGAGGCATAACGATCTTTCCACAAAAAACATTATTGTCATTTACATAATGATATCTTTTATAAAAAGATTAACCACCCAACCATGTGGATCCAAAGAGGTCCACTCCCCCATGCTAAGAGAGAGAAACCAAGCTCCACGTAAGAAGTGTCAACTAAGGTATTCCTAAGTTGGCAATAACCTTTCCCCAAAATTACAACACCAAAGGATGAACAATAAGGCAAATAGGACCAACCGAGATATGATCATCAATAAAAGGATCTCTAAACTGGGTTCCCTACCCATAAATACACATTATGAAGGCATAAGGAAACCACATTAGAAAATCATGCAATTCATAATAATGCCACAAAATAAATTTATTGATTTTAGAAAACCAACAATTGTCCCTAATCCACTGTACAACCCTAAACCCTAATTTGGCACTCTATAAATAATCCAATTGAATAAAAAGCATGATAACCATACAACCGCTAAAACTTGGTTAACTTATAAAACTAATTTATTTCAAATAAGGATTAAATGCAAAGAATAGTCTTCAAAGAAAATTCACCCACATCTTCCGCAAAACCCATAATCAAAGCAATCGCTTTAGTGAAGATTTATATAACATTATTATAGACTCTCAATCCAATTCGTAGGAAGATCCAACGGTAGGAAAGAAAGGTATGACTTCTGTTCTAAAACAGAAAACCCTAATTAGGATTCAGACCTGCCTTCACTAAAATGATTGTAACTTTCAGAAAACATAATTAAAATACTCCAAACCAATGGTAAATGAAAGGTAAGACATAAGAACATTTCTGACATCAAATTTAGATTTTTATATGGTCACTAACTTAATAAATGATACGACTGACCAAAGAAGGGCCAATAAATCAGTTAATAAAACATTTCAATAGCAAATAAATACTCCTAGGTTCGAATCCTAACAGCCCCACATTCCTCACATACCTCCATTATAGTTACAGCTATCACATGATGAAACAGACGTGTTTTGTGCATTGGATAACAAATTAAATATTGTCCTCTAATGGCAACGGGAGATATAGGCATTGCATTGTATTTTTTCTACGTTGTTTATGTAATCCTTGAAAAATGAATTAATAATGGTTTTTACAATGGACTGATTTGGGATCTGGGGTGGCAGGGGAACGTAAATCCATGTGGGGAAGTTGGGCTGAGCTCGGGTAGCTGCTGCTCCGCAGAAATGCTGAAGAATGACGAGTGTTGTTCAAACTCCACGCTCACTGCAAACGGTAAACAAAGAAACTACTCATCCTTCATTTCCTTGGGACTGGCCCGATTGGGCAGTGGAATAAGCTTGCTCTCTATGGATTCCGAGAACAACACGGAAGCTGTTGGAACAATTTAGTAATTTCTTTCGTTTACATAGCTTTATGCTTTTAGATTTTTAGTTTTATGATTTTAGATTTTAAGTTTTAATTATTTAGATTTATTTTTTAAAATGTAAGGTTTGTAGAGCACGTTTGTACAAGTCATTGAACCTATTTGAACATATTTGGAACTTTTACATGATAACGAGGCAATTGTGTTCATTTATGTAATTCCTCGCATTTATATAGTTTTATGGTTGCAGTATTTTAATTTTAATTTGGGGATTTGTGGAGTGCTGTTTCTGTGCTGGGGCGAAGACCTGTGCCTTTTCTTGTGGCCAGAGATGTTGGGTGGCTACAGAGATATTGGGGCTGGGTTCTTCCTGTTGTGGCCACTTCCGGAGACCCTCAGGTGAGGGATTCCTTTTGGGTCTTTGACTCTCGTATATACTGTGGGAGTTTGGTGATGGGTTTTTCTTTTCGGTCCTGTCTGGGATCTCTATTGAGGTGGGGTTCCTCACTTGTGGCCTTTGACAGCGGAAGAATGATCCTTGGATTTTCTCCCAGACCTCTTTTGGGCGGGTTTGAGAAGGCTTTTGACTGCACAGGCTTTGGCTTGTCTGCTCTACCCCTTTGCTTTTTATGGGTGTGCTAGTTGTTTTCTGTTTTCAGTGTGTTGTGGACCCTCCCCCTTTGGGTGGAAGAGGTAGGGATTTACTCTTTTCTGGTGGCCAGGGGACGGCTGATAGTTTTAAAGGGCTCCCTCTGGTTTGGTGTTTTTGGTTTAAGCAGGCTGCTTGCTGGGAGGCTGGGATCTACCCTGTCATTGGGCATACTGGTTCCTTTTCCGGGCTTTGGGTTTCTTACACACAGTCGTCTTCCTTCTTCATGGTTCCTATGGAGGTGGATCAACTTCCTATTGAGGTGGAGTGTTCGTGTGAGATTATGAAGGCGGCTGATTCTC
>MU223437.1:2657564-2668649 GCA_018584345.1 Thuja plicata | reverse complement strand
CTCTTTGGCTGTTGTTGTTGTGCAGTCTCCTTTGTTCCTGTTAATGTATTGTTAGCATGTTCATTGTGACTCTGCTCTGTTGTACCACGGGCCAGCACCCTCTTGCTGCTTATTTTAATCAAAAACAATGAGGCAACTGTATTCATTGATTTGTGATCATATAATTTATTTTATTTCTAGGAATGTAAGTTTTGCATGATAAATTTGTAGAAGTCTTTTAGTATATGTAAAATTTCTAGATAACAAAGAGGCAATTGTATTCATCCATTCTTGATCATATGATTTATTTCATTTCAGAGGTTGCAAGTTTTGCATGATAAGTTTGTAGAAGTCTTTTTACATATGTAAAATTTCAAGATGGAAAGAGGCAATTGTATTCATTCATTCCTGATCATATGATCTTGAAATTCTATATAATAAGAAGGCAATTTTGTTCATTCATCTCATTCTTTGCCGTTATTTAATTTTATGTTTGTAATATTTTAGTTTTATTTGTGAAAAAAATTGTATGACAAGTTTTTAAAAGTCTTTAAATATATGTAAATAATTGTTATTAATTAGTTTATTATTTACTAAGTTTGATTTCTGAATTCTATTGTCTGAAGTTGTTTGCATCAATATTTCGGATCACATTTCATAATCTATCATCAAAATTATAAAACTGCATAAGAAAATAAATTGTATTCACTAATCATAATCATTATGTATTGTGAAAATCTCATATTTATACTTTATTATACCATACAAAAGCCCATGCAATCTCTCAAAATGATAAAACTCTGTTGCATCTTTTTCATTTTTAACTCTCTTACATTCTGATAATGAATCAAGTAGGATGAAAAAAATTTCACAAAAAAGAATCCAGAAGTTTGTACAACATTTTTTAAAGATTGTAGAAATCTAATAACTATCAATAAAACTATTCATATATATGTCTTACAGAAGTGCTGCGGAGGAGGCTGCCATCCTCCCTTACAAGGGCGTGGTGCCGCAGCCAAACGGCCGGTGGGGAGCTCCACAATACGAGAAACACAAGAGAGTATGGCTGGGCACTTTCGATAAGGAAGAAGCAGAGCCGCCAGGGATTACGACGCCACCACCTTCAGATTCCGCGGCCGCGCCGGCACCACCAACTTAATCCCTTTCGATGACACGCACCCGGAGGTCGTCTTCCTCCGCCGCCACTCCAAATTCCAAGTCGTCGAAATGCTCAGAAAACACACCTACCAGACCGAACTCCACCGTTCTTCCAAAAGTGCAGTGCAGCCCAAATCAAAATCCAAATCTTTGTTCAAAAAGACCGTGAGGCCCAGTGACGTGGGGAAGATGAACAGGCTGGTCATTCCGAAGCAGCACGCCCAGAAATGCTTTCCTCTGCTCACAGGTGAGAACTGTCTCGTGATGAATTTCGAGGACGCCACGGGTAAAACGTGGCGGTTTCGATACTCGTTCTGGATCAGCTGACCTACGTTTTCACCAAGGCCTGGAGCCGCTTGGTTAAGGAGAACTCCCTCCAGGCCATGGACGTCGTCAGATTCGAACGCGCCATCGGCACCGGCGATTTCGGTTTGACTTAACATCAGCCTCTGCCGCCGGCCATTTGCGGGCGCAGCCCTCTTTTCCTCGCCCTTCGTTGGCTACTGCGTGTTCCGCACACCGCCGCTAGTTCCGCAACAACCGGTGACGTGGATTTTCTCCCGGAAGGATTGCGCGGAGGTTTCGTCCTCTTGCACTGTTATGGTGTTCGGAGTGGATTTGAGTCAATCTTCTTCGTCGACATTAAATCTTTTTCCGTGCAGTACTTCAGGGGACCGGAGCTCCAGGATTTTTAAGGAGGCGGACCCGTGACTATGTCAAGGGGCCAGGAATTACCATTAAAGGCTGTTACAATGTTGGACTGTGTCATTGCTGAATTTGTAACATTGTCAATATATGGGTAATATCTGTCTACAGTATTGACTGTTCATATTAGCTCTTTTGTTTGCAAGTTGCCATGAAAGGATGTACAATGATGAACAGAGTTTAAACCACATAAATGACTCTAACTATGATGGTACGAAGAAAATTCTCTCCATCGAATTTTGCCCCCAATGTCCTCCTTGTGTCTCCAGATGGTGACAATGTTTGGGTTTCTCAATCTGTTAATGATATCGGATTTCTATAAATCTTTTTGAGGTATAATGTTGGAGTTTTTTTGGTTTTTTTAAATTTGTTAAAGGAAAGGAATAAATTATATAAATCAGTCGAATTATCCTCATAAGAGGACCAACAAAGCAGAAGTTGCACAACAAAACAGAAGTTACACACTGATCAGAACAGCTTGAGATTTCAATCACTACTAATCATAACGTATGACAAATACATTTCTGAATCTCTTAACGGTATCAGCAAATAACTTTGATAGCTGTTATTCATGGATAAGATTTTGTGAAGTTTTTGTCTCAACCTTATGACACTTTTGAATCTTACTGAGACATTCTACAAATCATTTTGAAATACAATGTTGGAGCGTTTCTTTTTGTTTTTTTTTAAATGCTTATGTAAAGGAATAAATTATATAAATCGATCAAATTATTGTCATAAGAGGACCAACAAAACAGAAGCTGCTGATATATCAGAGCAACTTAAGATTTCAATAATTTCTAATCATAACGTATGACAAATACATTTCTATGTGAACCATGCATTTCTGAATCTTTTAGTGGTCTCAACAAATAACTTTGATAGCTGCTATTCAAGATTTTGTGGAGTTTTTGTCTCAACCTTATGACACTTTTGAATCTTCACAAATTGTGAAGGAGTTGTGGTAAATTTTCGCTGAAAAGTAAGATGAGGTGCTATTTTATTTCAAATGGGCTTCCCTCCCTAATGAAATTGTAAAATGTGGCTGAGAGGACCTAACAGTGGAGCTTGCTAACTTTGTCTTATTGATGTACATTATTAATTGTTTATAATAGCTTTCCTATTTACAAATTGCGATGAAGGGTTGTACATTGATTAATAGATTTTAAACCATAGAAATGATTCCACCTATGTTGGTATGAAAAAGGTTCTCTATAAAATTTAGCACCCAATGTCCTCAATGTCACAAGATACGTTGCTGCGGTTTCTGAATCTTTTAATGATATCATATTTTCACAATCCCTAATTTGATCATCATTTTTAATCAATTAGACTATCTCTAGGTTTTTGTATCAATATTTTCTAAACACACATAAATCTTGAAAAATTTTAGAGGAGCTTGGTAATTTTTGGCTCAAAAGTGAGAGGAGGGTCTATCATTATTTCCTATGATCTTTCTTCCCTCGTGAAATTGTACAATGTAGCTCCGAAACGACCTAATTGTTGAGCATCCTAAATTTTCCTTATTTGTGTATATTATTAACTCTTCACATTAGCTTTCTTGTTTGCAAATTACCATGAAAGGTTGTACAATAGTCAACACATCTAAAACTAGGTTGTACAATGATTAGCACATTTTAAACCACATAAATGATTATAACATTTTTAATCAATCAAATTATCTCTGAGTTTTTGTATCAATGTTTTCTAACAACACTTATAGATCTTGACAAATTTTAGAGGAGCCTGGTAATTTTTGGCTCAAAAGTGAGAGGAGGGCCTATTATTATTTATTATGAGCTTTCTTCCGTCATGAAATTCTACAATGTAGCTCCAAGAGGACCTAATTGTTGAGCATCCTAAATTTTCCTTATTTGTGTATATCATTAAATTTTCACATTAGCTTTCTTGTTTGCAAATTATCATGAAAGGTTGTACAATAGTCAACACATCTCAAACTAGGTTGTACAATGATTAGCACATTTTAAACCACATAAATGATTATAAAAATTTTAATCAATTAGACTATTTCTGAGTTTTTGTATCAATGTTTGCTAACCACACTTATAAATCTTGATAAATTTTAGAGGAGCTTGGTAATTTTTGGCTCAAAACTGATATGAGGGCCTATCATTATTTCCTATGAGATTTCTTCCCTCAAGAAATTGTACATTGTAGCTTCGAGAAGACCTAATTGTTGAGCATCCTAAATTTTCCTTATTTGTGTATATTATTAACTCTTCACATTAGCTTTCTTGTTTGTAAATTACCTTGAAAGGTTGTACAATATTCAACACATCTCAAACTAGGTTGTACAATGATGAACACATTTTAAACCACATAAATGATTATAACATTTGTAATCAATTAGACTATGTCTGAGTTTTTTATATCAATGTTTTCTAACCACACTTATAGATCTTAACAAATTTTAGAGGAGCCTGGTAATTTTTGGCTCAAAAGTGATACGAGGGCCTATCATTATTTCCTATGAGCTTTCTTCCCTCATGAAATTCTACAATATAGCTCCGAGAGGACCTAATTGTTGAGCATCCTAGATTTTCATTATTTGTGTATATTATTAACTCTTCACATTAGCTTTCTTGTGCAAATTACCATCAAAGGTTATACAATAGTCAACACATCTCAAACTAGGTTGTACAATGATTATCACATTTTAAACCACATAAATGATTATAACATTTTTAATCAATTAGACTATCTTTGAGTTTTTGTACCAATGTTTTCTAACCTCAATTATAAATCTTGACTAATTTTAGAGGAGCCTAGTAATTTTTGGCTCAATAGTGAGAAAAGGGCCTATCATTATTTCTTATGAGCTTTTTTCCCTCATGAAATTGTACAATGCAGCTCTGAGAGGACCTAATTGTTGAGAATCCTAAATTTTCCTTATTTTTGTATACTATTAACTCTTCACATTGGCTTTGTTGTTTGAAAATTACAATAAAACTTTGTATAATAGTCAACACATCTCAAACTAGGTTGTACAATGATTAGCACATTCTAAACCACATAAATGATTCTAACATTTTTTATCAATTAGACTATATCTGATTTTTTGTATCAATGTTTTCTAACCACACTTACAAATCTTGGCAAATTTGAGAGGAGCTTGGAAATTTTTGGCTCAAAAGTGAGAGGGGGCCTATAATTATTTTCTATGATCTTTCTTCCCTCATGAAATTGTAAAATCTAGCTCTGAGAGGACCTAATTGTTTTTTATTGCAGGAAAAATAGGTTTTAAATGGGGACCTAAAACCCCTTACAAGCTAGAAATATAGATAAAACATGGAGGCACCCCAAAAAGAGACAGAACTGGAAGTCCAACCACAGAAAAACAGACAACAACAGACAACAGGAAAAAAACCAGCAGCTAAGAAAACCACAAAAAAGACCAAACACCAAACCCAGAAACCAGAGCACTAAACCCGCTCCTTACAAGCCTCCGCAGCTTCCTGCTTAGCTTCAGATATCTTCTTCATCGCTGCATTGAACTCAGAGAGTTCCTGGATTCTGTCCTGAATTTTCTTCTTTCGGGCCGATCTAGTGCGTTTTCCAGGACCTTCATCGTCCAGGTTGTCAGTAATGTCCTCTAGTTTGTTGCCTGGCGACCCAGTATCCAACTCAACTTTAATGGTCAAGAAACAATCCATGGCCGAACCCATAAAGTTGTTGTAATCATGCATATGTTTTTTCATGGTATGCTCCAGGGTATCAACTCTGGCTTGTAACTGTAGGACATTACTGTCATCGTTACTCTTATCCTTCCTGGTGTTAGAGCCAGACTCCATAAGATTCTGCAGAGTATCCACCTTAGCATCAATGGCACGATACTTCAGGTGAAGGTTCTTGATTTCCTGGAACACCCATTTCATTAATTGAAAGGAGTACATAGAGGCAGCTTTGGCTATTTGGAGAACCCCAAAAGGAGGGTCAATCTTATCATCCATGTCATCCTTTAGCAGCTGGACATTTCTTTCCTAAAGATCCACTATCTTGATAAAAGGAATGTTCCGAGAATTACCGGGGACATTATCTGTCTCCTTCACAGGTGAGGTTGGCTCCTTGACAGGGGAAATGTTCCCCACCTCTATAGCTTCCGTATGAGTATCTTGATCACAACCCATGACCACTTCAACCTTCGGCGATATCGGAACATCACGGTCTTCAGAACTATCATACTCAACTAGAATAGGCACCTTCTGACCTTCCTCATCCTCCTTCTTATCCTCTCTATTTTTCCTGCAATTTTTTTCTCTGTCCATAGAACCCGCCATTTCCTCATCTGTGTTCTCATTCTCCTCCGAGACAGAGTTTGACACCAAGGAAGCAGAGTAACTATCTTCCTCTGTAGAATCAGCCATATTGTCATAGCCTTCCACACTATCAGCAGAGGTATCTGTTTCCATGGTAGTTTCCTTCTCCTTCTTAATTTTTTTGCCTGTAGAACTCTTTCTTTTCTCTTTTCCATCCCTAATTCTTTTTTTACCCGACCCAAATTTGGATGGGGTAGTGGCAGGGCTATCCCTAGCCTTCTTCTTGATATGTTTGACAATTAAGAGGATCAACCCTTCATGAAGAATGGGTTTCTTATCCTTCTTCTTATACTAGACTATGCTAGAGCGAAGAGATTGTAAAATAAAGAAAGGCAGAGAGACCCTAATTTTATGCCAAAAATGACAGAGTAGAAAAAAGTGGTAAGAGTGGGCTCTTTTGAACCTACCATCCAAAGTAACATATTCCATGATCGCCACCACGATAGAAGCCCAAACATTTTTGAACGAATCCACATCATAGCAGCCCCCAGACTCTTTAACAAGACTTTTTTTCTCCTCCTTACTCTTTGGAAAACGCTGAATAGCTTTGTGAGAAACCTTGCCATCCCTGAAGAACTTAATTCCCTTCATGCTAAGCCCAGAGATCTCGGCAATGAACTCCTCCATGATTTTAATAGTGATACCCACTATGGTCACCTCCCCATTTTTCCATGATTCCACAAATAATTTAGTGGCACTATCTTTAGCCCCATGCAGTCTTTCCATATAATTAGTAAGACCACCCTTCACAAGGATTTCCTAGACCTCCAGAATTTTTTTCCATTTAACACAGTCCTTCGGCTCTTTGCGGTTAAGACCTCCTCCCATGATCACATAGTTCTCAGAATAGCGGATACACACAGAGAGGAAACAGTAATTCCAAAAATTGGAAACTTTGAAATTAACAAGGGTTAACTCGTGTCTATACTTAGTGTTCTTGGGAAAGACACCACTTTCTGTTATCATTTCCCTCTGATTTTTTGAAATATGTCTAATCATCATAGTTTCTCAAGGTGCACCCAATATACCCTCATGCTTCAGGATCTGTCGCAGGCCAACTTGGTTTTAATATCCACGGTCAGATTGGAATAATCATGCCAGATCACAATATCCTGGGCATTAACCACAAAATTGGCCAACTCGTCAGCAGTACCATTCGCCTCCCTATAGGCGTGAGAAATAATAACTTGATTGAAGAAATTAATTATGACTCTGGCCTCCTTGATGATATCCTTGATTGTCCATGATGGCTCTATCTTGTCACTAATACATTTTACGATATTAAGTGAATCACCCTCGATCCACACCTTCTGTGCCATGTGTTCTTTGACAAGTTTAAGTGTCTGAAGAAGGGCCATAGCCTCCGCCATGTGATTGGTTTGAACCCCAATAAGAAGGGCCACTACAGCCAAGCAATTAGCCATGTCATCACAGATGAGGCCACCACAACCAGCTGGGCCCGGGTTACCCTTAGCAGCGCCATCGAAGTTAAGTTTTATCCAACCAGGCTTAGGGGAAAGCCAGATTGCATTCTCCCTTGGATGATGTTTATGGATAATAGTTCTCAAACCCATATCACCAGCATTATAATCCAGCATTCTACTAGATGAGGCCTTGAAATTTTCCTTTATACTCCTCTTTATTTTCTCAACAACCACTTTAGGAGGAAGTTCAATATTTCTGAAAACCCTGTCATTGCGTTCTCTCCATAAACACCATATCACATGAGGAGGAATGAGGTTCCACAGATGTTGATCAATGGGGGAAGATGCATTTCTCCATTGGATATAAATGTTTTCCATTTTATTGGGGAAGACCCACTTAATCCCCCAAAATTGTAATAATTCATTCCAAACCTCCCAAGCATAACTGCAATCAAAGGCAATATGATAAACAGTTTCCTCAGCATTTTTACAAAGACAACATCTGTTAGTCAGCACCATTCCCCTTTTCTGGAGATTATCAATGGTAAGAATTTTGTTCTGCAAAGCCAACCTGAAAAAGATATTAATTTTAGGAATTAAAGAATTGTCCCACGCCTGAGCCCAAAAGGGGATAGGGTTCAGTTGTTTTAATAACTTCTCCGAGCAAGAAGCCACCGTGAAGGTTCTAGAAGGAAGAATTCCCCAAAGGAGCTTGTCCTCATTAGAGCTCTTAATCTTCCAGATCGATAGGTCTAGCATTAAGGGTTTTAACATCTTATCATAAACGTACAAATCAATCCACAATCCATTCCTCCAGTAATTCCTGACCATAGCTCCATGTCTCTGAATGCACCGATTAATGAAGGGTTGCAAAGTAGTAACAGAGTTTAAAGGATAATCTTTCATCCAGCAGTCATCCTAGAAATGAATTTTTCTGCCATTACCTAAAAACCACCTAGCTCCTTTAAAAGCCACATCCTTCGCATTCTGAATATTGTTCCAAATAAAAGAACCATGCACTTTCTGCTCGGTATTCCAAAATTCAGAAATGTGGGAGAAGGAGAAGAGGTATTTCTTATGAATAATGTCATTCCATTCTCTTCTAACACCAAAAATTCTCCAAATCTATTTAGCTAGCAGGGCCAAGTTGGTAGCTCTTATGGGGTGTAATCCCAGACCTCCCCATTTTTTGGGAGTGCAGACTTTATCCCAGGCCACTAAGGCTAATATTTTTTTATCCTCGACACCTGACCATAGGAAATTTCTCTGAATTTTCTCAATGATATCAGCAAATTTACTAGGGATCTTAAACAGACTGAGAGCATAGACAGGGAGGCTTTGTAAGGACGCCTTGAGAAGTTGAATTTTACCTGCTTGACTCAGTATGGCTCCTTTCCAACCAGCCAGCTTCCTATTAAATCTATCAACAATACCTCCCCAGAAGGAATCTGGAGGTTTAAGACCAAGAGGGAGGCCAAGATAGGTGGTAGGAAGGGACTCAATTCTGCACCCAATAATTCTTGTAATTCTGTGTTGCCTGTCCTCGGGAGTATTAATAAAATATAAGGAGCTTTTATCCCAATTGACTAATTGCCCCGACCTAAGGGAATAGGTAGAAAGAGAAGTCTTGATAGTCCTGGCTTCCTATATAGAAGAGAAGCCCATGAGAATAGTATCATCCACAAACTATTCGTGCAAGTAGGGTCTAGAAGTCGAGGAAGGAGAGAGACCCTTAAAAGACCCTATGTCAGCAAGCTTCTGAAAAAGACGTCCCAGACATTCAGCTAAGATGGAAAATAGGATAGGAGAAAGAGGATCTCCTTGCCTTAAACCTCTAGACGGTTTGAAAAACCTTGAAGGAGAGCCATTGATCAAGATGGCTGCAGTAGAATTACTAATTAACTGAAAAATCAATTGAGTAAAAATTTCACCAAAACCAAATGATCTTAGGACTCTGATCAACAAATCCCAATCAACCCGGTCATAAGCCTTCAAAAGGTCCAACTTAAGAAAGAAACCAGAGTTGAGAGATACCTGGGTTGAGTGGATAACCTCCTGAACCTTCAGAATAGAATCAAGAATCTGCCTACCAGGCACAAATCCACTCTGCTGAGGGGAGATAATCTGGGGTAGAAGAGACAAAAGATGAGAGGTAATCACTTTGGATATGATTTTGTACACCAAATTACAAAGACTAATCAGTCTAAAAGCATCCACCGAATCAGCACCAGTCTTCTTAGGGATCAAGGCCAAGAAAGTCACATTGATTTCTTTAAGTAGAGATTTCAAGCCAAAGAATTCTTTCACCACATTGCAGACGTCTATTTCAAAAATATGCCAAAATTTCTGGAAAAAAAACATAGGAAACCCATCTGGGCCAGGGGATTTATCACCTTCAAATGAGAAGACTACCACCTTGATTTCATCCTGAGAGGGGATAGCCACAAGAGCACGATTAGTAGCATCATTGATGATGTTTGGAATATTATCAAGAAGATCATTTTGATTCTCCATGTCAAGATTAGGATCTTTGGATAACAAAGAAGAGAAGAAAGAAACCATAGCCTCAGAAATTTCTTTGTCACTAGTAACTTCCTTATCCTCCAATTTGAGGTTTGAAATTCTGTTAGAAGCTCTGTGTTTAGAGGCAGATAAATGGAAGAATCTAGTATTCTTGTCTCCAGCTTTGAGCCAAATAGATCTGGATCTCTGCCTCCAGTAAACTTCTTCTTTGGATATAATGTTATGAATCTTAGCTAGGATGCTTTCTTCCTTATCCCTAAGTTCCTCTGTGAGACCAGTATGTTGTATAGTCTCCTGAATAATATCAAGCTCTTTTTTAAGCTGACTTTTGGCCTTAAAAATGTCACCAAACACTGTTTTGCTCCAAGTCTTAACATTGTGTTTCACATTGTGAAGTTTCTTAACAACTCTAAACATAGCAGTACCCTGAATTTTAACCTTCCCCCAGTCTTCAATATTCTATTCCATCTCTGGATGGTCCACCCACATTTTTTCAAACCTGAAGGGCAGGCATCCCTGTTTAGTAATTGGATCAGCAATAAAGTAAATGGGGAAATGATCTGATCCAATCTTTGAGAGAGAAGAAAGTGTAAAACAAAAATTTTTAAGCCAACAACCACTGATCAAAGCCCGATCTAATCTAACTTGAATGAGTTCATGGCCAACCCTTCTATTAGACTAGGTAAAATTGACTCCCTGAAGCTTGATTATTAATGAATTCCATGAGATCCATTCTGCCTTCCAAGCTCTGGTTACCCACTCCACCAAATGTCTCATTGTCTTTTAGAGGGCAGTTGAAATCCCTAATGATCAGCCACGGCATATCCAAAAGGACTCTCCTATGGTTTTCAATTTTCCTCCAAAAAAGAGATCTACCCATTTTAGAGTTGGGGGCATAAATGGTAGTAGCAACCCATTCAAAATCCATCTTAAAATGGAAGAAGTTTAAACTGAGGCAG
>MU223437.1:2641510-2655911 GCA_018584345.1 Thuja plicata | reverse complement strand
CCGGGACAAAAATGGCAACTTCTCCCTCCTGAAGAAAAGCTTTAACCAGTTCTTCAGAGGAAAATGAATCAACCTCCTTTCTTGCTCCCACAAGGTCTGACCATTTTTTTGGACTTTGAGGGTTGACCTTGGCTCCTCCAGCTCTTGGAATACTTTTTGTTCCCACTAGTGGGTCCTGTAAAGGAATATCCTCATTATTCATCACTTTAGGAGACAGACCGAGCCCTTCTCCTAAAGTATTCTCACTAACAGGCTGAGCCCCGTTTAACGCTACTTTCAAGGGAGTACCCGTGATACCCCTATCCAAAGAGGGACAAACTTGTTCCTCCAACAAGGTGACTGACACCTCGACCCGTTCTGGGAAAGAAGACATCCCCAGAACCAAAGGTTCATGTTCAGGGCTACTGCCCGAACCAGCACCTGCAACCAATCTTCCAGAATCCTGCTTGGAGTTTGAATCTCCATCTCTCCTGCTCAAAACCCCTCCCCTCCCCTAGTGATACCTAATTGTTGAGCCTCCTAAATTTTCCTTATTTGTGTATATTATTAACTCTTTACATTAGCTTTATTGTTTGCAAATTACCTTGAAATGTTGTACAATAGTCAACACATCTCAAACAAGGTTGTACAATGATTAGCACATTTTAAACCACATAAATGATTATAACCATATTAGTATGAACAAAATATTCTTGAAATTTAGCACCCAAAAATCCCCACTATTGCAAGATACATTATTGGGGTTTTTGATTCATTTAATAATATTAAATTTCAACAATCCATAATTTTGATCATTATTATTAATCAATTAGACTCTTTGCAATTTTTTGCATCATTATTTCTAGGCACAGTTTTGAATCTCAAGACAAATTATAGAGGAGATGTAGTAACTTTTAGATGGAAAGTGAGACGAGGAGATATAATTATTATAAATTGGATTTCTTTCCTCATAAAATTGGAAAATGTATTATCTCATGTGTGGGAGATGACCTAGTAGTTGAGTAGTTCGTCTATGCAATACAAAAAAAATACACCATTGACTATATTTATTCATTGATAAAAAAATATAGAACAATATTAAAAATATTTGTATTGTAATTTACTTGTAAGTTGTAATTAATTAATAAATCAAGTCAATGATGGATTTTGTGTGCTACATAGATTTGTCACTGTAAAGTGTCCTAACTTTTCCCTTCTCAAAACAAGGTGACAGTTTCAAACCACTCTCAATTTTTTTTAGTGGCTTACTTGGTAATTAATCGACTTATAACCAAGGTTTTAAAGCCAGAGAATCAAATATGTTACCATATTAACATTTTTGTTTGTTTGTGTGGACAAAATGGGCCTTATAAAAGAGATTAATAGTTTTACATCAAGTCATGTTTTTTTAGTGCGTTAATGTGGCATCACATGTTTTGTTTCTTTCTAGATGTAAGAATTAAATTACATTCAATTATGAGTACTCTTAGTAAAGACTAGCAACTTTAAAATTACAACTAATTCTTTTATATTATTAACAATATTGGCTATCCTATCACAAATATTGAGACCAAAACATTATTATTTACATAAATCATTTAGGTCAATTAAATACCTAATTAGCAAGTTCAATTATTTAACATACATGAGTGAAGATAAATTACTAAAATAAATATTGGAAAAATGATTGAGTCAATTAAGTGTATTTAATTTTAGGATTGACGATAAAAAAAATGTGGATATTAATTTGGTTCAATTCATTTCTATTAAGTACTTGTTTTGATTTGATGCTTTTGTAGAGTTTCACCCTAGAACAACAACATACAATCCAAATAACCTTCACAATGTAGAGAAAACCAACAAGGAGTGCTTTTTCACCAATGAGTGTTTCTTTAAATTGAGATAAGAGGTAATTTTAATGTAAATAAACCATTATAAGAACTTTTAGAATGTGACCTAAGTAACTATTAAATGTACTATGTACAATATTTAATTCCAGGTCACTAAAACTTAATAATGAGACATGGCCCAATTATAAGAACTTTTTGAATGTCACCTAAGTAAACTTAAGAAATTTTAGTGGGACATAATCACATCAACACCAACAAAAATGTCATCAAAAATTATCCAAATCAATATTAAGTCATTGAGTATGATCCTAATTATAGAAAATCATAACTAATCAGCTTAGATATTTGTTGCAAATGACTTGAGCCAATGGTGGGATTTTCGAAAACTTATATCCAAGGATGAGAATTTAAAATTTTTAATTTAATTAATTAGATTCCAAAGTATTCCAATCCAAGGGGCACAATCATGTATCATCTAATTCTATATTTAATCTAGAATGATATAATTACAAATTAACCTAGTAAAAATATCAAATATAAGAAAGGATAAATCAGTATTAGGAAATAGGTTCATGAATAAATCAATATTAGGAAATAGGTTCATGATTCATATCAAGGTTTGTGCATGCTAATGCTAAAATTTATGTTCAAGAAGGTAATATCCCTTATGGAAAGTTTAATGATTGGAGGGCACAATGCGAATCACTAAACAACCCTAAGATCAAGAAGTTGCCTCTTCATGAATATGGTTTTGAGTAAAGAGAAAGAAATACTATACAAATTCAAATCTAAGGCCATGAGCTACAAACTTTGGTGAGAATTTAAGTAGCTTGAATTAATTTTAAATCAATACCATACAAAAGAAAATGAGCATAATGTTGGTCAAATGAGCATAGAGTGCCACTATCCCTTCATTATTCAAAAGAGAACAAAGTAATATGATATCAAATACATATTACAATATTCAAAAAAAAAAAAAATCTTGAGAGCACCTACACAAGATCGAAGAAAATGCAAATTTTTTTCTATATTCTTCATTCATCTATCAACATTTTTGTATTCACCACGAACATGTATAAGTTCGAACATTCAACTATTCTTAAACTAGAAGAGTTAAAAACATGATTCAACCTAACAATTTTCCTTATTAAAATCATAAGAGTCGGAATGAAGACAACAATAATCAACTTACTTGACATAGAACCTCCAAATATTCGATGATCAAAATAGAATAAAAAAGGATTCAAAAGCATAATAGGATATAAGATGACATAAACTCAACTGCTAAATTTAAGTCTGAGCCAATTATAGTCTTTAACAGAGAAATGGAAATAACATAGTGTCTGTGAAATTTTGAATTCCCTACTACTAAGACCCCCTTTTTATTTTATAGAACTAGCCCATCGTTAACAATATTCCCCCACTCTACTAAAACTAAATGCCTGTCAGTATCCAAAAATATTTCCATGATGCGGACGCAACTGAATCAATTGCAACTATTTGGGTGCATGACACTTTGTTATGATTAATTACTAGGATGCATGGAGAGATATAGTTTCCCCACCTAAAGTCATTATTACCTGTCAAAACCTTGAAATTGAAGTTTCCATTTTCAAGGTTCATTCCAAGACACAAATCTCACGGGCATGCACTTCCACTGATTTCCTTTTCTCCTTTTTCCAAAATATCTCACAAGCATGACATGTGGCATTGCCAATAAAACGGCACCCACCTAAGAAAAAAAAGAGATCAATATTTCTAACAATTGTCGATATATGGGTCATATGCTAATATTAAAATCAAAATCAAAATCAAAACCCAAAAATCAAATTCTTGTGCCGATTTACTCCCTCGCGAGCATTTGTTCGAGAAGCCCGTGATGCCCAGCGACGTGGGGAAGATGAACAGGCTCGTCATTCCGAAACAACATGCCCAGAAACGCTTTCCGACGCTCACAGATCTTCCCGTGCGGACTGCAAGGTGGTTTCGTCCTCTTCCACTGTTATGGTGTTCAGAGTGAATTTGAGTCGATCTTCTTCCTCGACAATAAATCTTTTTTCCGTGCTGTACTTCAGGGGACCGGAGCTCCAGGATTTTAAAGGAGGCGAACCCATGACTATGCCGTAGAGGGGACAGGAATTGCCATTAAAGGCTGTTACAATGTTGGACTGTGTCATTGCTGAATTTGTAACATTGTCGATATATGGGTCATATCTGTGTACAGTATTGACTGTTCATGTAAACTCTGTTGTTTGCAAGTTGCCATGAAAGGACGTACAACGATGAACACATTTTAAACCACAGAAATGGTTCTAACTATGATGGTATGAAGAAAATGCTCTCCATCAAATTTAGCCCCCAAATTCCTCCTTGTGTCACTAGATAAAATGTTTGGGTTTCTCAATCTGTTAATGGTATCAGATTTCTATAAATCATTTTGAGGTATAATGTTGGAGTGTTGTTTTTGAAAAAAATAAAAATTTGTTAACGTAAAGGAATTAATTACATAAATGGTAAATCGATCAAATTATTGTCATAAAAGGACCAACAAAATCAAAGTTTTACATAGATCAAAGTAGCTTATGGTTTCAATCACTATTAATCATAAGGTATGACAAATATATCTCTATGTGAACCATGTATTTCTGATTTTGTAATGGTATCAACAAATAACTTTGATAATTCATAAATAAGATTTTGTGGAGTTCTTGTCTTAATCTTATAACACTATTGAATCTTGAAAAATTGTGAAGGAGTTGTGATAATTTTTGGTTGAAAACTGAGAGGATGGGCTATCATTATTTCAAATGGGCTATCCTTCCTCATGAAATTGTACAATTTAGTTGAGAGGATCTAGTAGTTGAGCTTTCTAACTTTGTCTTATTGGTGTACATTATTAACTAGTCAGATTAGCTTTCTTGTTTACGAATTGCCATGAAAGGTTGTATAACCACTAACATATTTTAAACTATAGAAATGATTCTAGCTATGTTGTTATGATAAATGTTCTCCATCAAATTTAGCACCCAATGTCCTCAATGTCACAAGACACATTGTTGGGGTTTCTGAATTCTTTGGCTCAAAAGTGAGAGGAGGGCATGTCATTATTTCCAATGACCTTTCTTCCCTCGTGAAATTGTACATTGTAGATGCAAGGGGGCCTAATAGTTGACCGTCCGAAATTTACCTTATTTGTGTACATTATTAACTCTTCACATTAGCTTTCTTGTTTGAAAGTTGCCATGAAAGGTTGAACAATAATTAACTCATTTCAAACTAGATTGTACAATGATTAACACATTTTAAGCCACAAATGTTTATAACTATGTTAGCATGAAAAATTATTCATCAAATTTAGCACCCAAAAATCCCCAATGTCAGAAGATACATTGTTGGGGTTTCTGAATCTTTTAATAATATTAAATTTCCACTATCCATAATTTTGATCATTATCATTAATCAATTAGACCCTTTGGAATTTTTTGCATCAATGCTTCAGGTCACACTTTTGTATCTTGACAGATTGTAGAGTTGTGGTAACTTTTGGATAGAAAGTGAGAGGAGGGGCTATAATTATTTCAAATTGGATTTCTCTCTTAATGAAATTGGATCATATATTATCTCATGTGTGGGAGAGGACCTAGTAGTTGAGCAATTTGACTACACAACACAAAAAATACACCATTGACCATATATATTCATTAATAAAAAAATAGAACAATATGAAAATATTTGTATATTATTTTATTTCTAAGTTATAATTAATTACTAAATTAGGTCAGTGATGCATATTGTATGCTACATAGATTTTCCGCTGTGAAGTGTTCTAACTTTTTGCTTCCTGAAACCATGTGAGAATTTCAAACCACTCCCAATTTTTTCTAGTGCCATATAATCAAATATGATAAAATAATTATTGGCATAACTGATGCATAAATAAGTTGAGTATGTTATGATATGTATTCGATGTAGATCTAATGATAGGTTAATCAGTTATGATATTGCCATTGTTGACAAGTGGCTTGATCAACATAGCTTATATAGATTGTCATTTATGGGAACACTATTCATTGGCATGGTAGCTTGGAGTACAATCCAGTTTTGGATATTCAGTTTTTTTTAAATGACTAAGTCCATGATGCAGCTAACAGGGTACAATCACAAAGTTTTGATTAGTGAGCACCATATGCATCGAACTAAGTTATACGAGATTAGGGCCCGTTTGGTTGGCAGAATTTGTGCATGCTGGAATTGCCAATTCTGGAATTGAATCCATTCCGGGTTTGTGCTATTCCCAAAATGAATTCTAGAATATGGGCTTGTCCTATTTGGTTCACCTGGAAGATGACTGAGAAGATGCAAATTGTGCATTTGGTTCCACACAACTAGAATTGGATTTGGAATTTTGTTTTTGTACACATACACATATACACACACATATACACACATACACATATATACACACACACATGTGTATATATACACATATACACAAATGTGTATATATATACACGCACACACATGTGTATATACACACACATATGTGTATATACACACACACACACATGTGTGTGTATATACACACATGTATGCACAGACATACACACATTTACACACATACATGTATGTATATACACATGTATACACATATACACACATACATGTATGTATATACACATGTATACACATATACACATGTGTATATATATACACACATACACACATGTGTGTATACACACATATACACATATATACACACATTTGTGTATATATATACACATATATACACATAAACACATATACACACATGTGTATATACACTTATGGGTATATGCACACATATGTGTATATACATATGAATATGTATATACACATGTGTGTATATATACATACACATATATACTATATATACATGTATGCATATATACACATAAGGGTATATATACACACAAGTATATACATACACATGTGTATATATACACATACACATGTGTGTATATATATACACATACACACATATATACACACATGTGTATATACACATATGTGTATATACACATATGTGTATATACATGTGTGTATATATACATGTGTGTATATACACTCATGTGTATATATACATACATGTATCTATACTATATATGTACATGTGTGTATATACACTCATTTGTATATACACACATGTATATATATACACATGTGTATATATACACACATGTATATATATACACATGTGTATATATACACATATATATACAGACATGTATATATATACACATGTGTATATATACACACATCTATATATATACATCCTGATAGCAATATAATATTAACACAAAAATGGGAATGAATTTTCCTTCACAAAATAATACTCTCAATTCCAATTCCAATTACAAGTCCTGAGGGGGAATTGTGGAATGCTCAAAAAGGCCCAAAATTAGAATTCGCATAACCCTATTCCTATTTTTCATTTTAGAACCAAACACTGAATTCGACAATACCAGCATGCCAGTATGCCAATTCCTAGTCAATACCTAGAAACAAACGGGGCCTTAGAGAAGTGTATTATGGGATAGTATAAACTTTAGTTAAGGTCACGTGGCTTTCAGAGTTGACTAGACAGAGTTACAACATGTTGAAGTTAAGAAAAGACAGTACAACAACGATACAAAGCAGATGATTGGTCGTGATGATTAAGGGAGTAGTTTGAGGAATCCAAAAGTGCTACTTTGGATTTGGATTGGGTCTTACCCTAATTTAGTTGAAGTATGATCGCTGACTACGTATTTTCTATTTGGTTGAGTGTTGGACACATTTTGTGATGTTCTTGTGAGCTGACTAGAAGATCCTTTTTCGGATCAAGTATATAAGTAGAGTTGTTTTATGATGCAAAGAGGTGTGGAATGTGTAGATGAATTGTGATGTCAAAATATAAAGGCTGATGTGAGCCATAACTAGGAATACTTAATCATAACAGATGCTTGTATTGTTCATTTTGATAAATCATTGTAATAGAATATTTTTGCTTTATAAGGGAAGTGTGCTCATTGTATACCCCTAACATGGTTTCTATCCTTTAACAGAGATATGTACTAAATGTAATACTTATCTCCTAATAGGGATAGGTCTCCTAATAAGGAAACAATACTTCCTAGTGCATAATTTATGGGTATCATCCCCACCGGGGTTTTCCCTTCGCCATGGTTTCCTCCTGAACAAATTATGGTGTTATGAGTTGTCTACTTTATGTGCGTTTTCTATTTATTTTAGTACTTGCAATGTTAATTTTAGAATTGGATAAATTGTTTTTAAGTTATGTAATACTAATTCACCCCCTCTCGGTATTACATAATCCTAACAATTTGTATTAGAGCATGTGGCCCTTGGAGAGAAATCCTAACAACTTAAGGGAGATCAGCTTAAGGGACATCTAGATGAATTCAAGTAGTTTGGTAGAGAACTTTGAGGTAGCACTTGAAGACCTTGGTAAGGAAAAAGATGATAATGCTGAGTTGAAATTCAAACTAAGAAGAGTTGAGGGATTCATAAAGAAACTCAAGGAATAACTTGAAATTTCTAGGAACAAAAGACAAGATCTTATGGACAAAATTTAGTATGAATCTAATAATGATACATTTGATGAGATCAAGCAAATTAAACAGGAAAAAGAAGCATTGAAGAAGGAACATGAAACTACTTCTATTCAGATGGCTAAAGAAATTCAACAAGAGAGATATGGAAAAAGAAAAATTAAAGAGATCTTATAGAATGGAAATGTTGAGATGAAAAAGATGCAGTATGAACTTGATGATTACACAATCAAGTGTCATGAATTAGAGAAATATAACCAAATCATTAAAGGAGAACTTGTTGAAGAAAATAATCACATTGAAAAGCTTTATGCAAGCAGTGACAAGATTGATGAAAAAAGGGAACTTGACAAAATCCTAAAGGTGACATGACAAAATTGGCTTTGATAAAGCTGAATGTTCTAAATCTCAAGAAAGGAAATATGAAGAAAAGACAGATGAAGAAAGGCCTACACAAGAAGAAAATAGAGAGCATATCAGATGTTTCAAAGGTAGATGCTTTGGATGCAACAAAGTTGGACACATGAAGAGGGATTGTAGAGGTAGAGCTCCTTACAAGTCCTTTTCTAGTTATTTTTTCAATTTCTATGAATATGGACACAAGAAGAAGGAATGTAGAAAACCTTATCACTCTCACACACCACAAGAATACATCATACAAGATACAAAAACTAAGAATACACATTATAAGTGCAACAACTTTGGACAGATCACAAGGAACTGCAAGTTACGGGTTAATCAAAATAGATCACCCCCTACTTATTATAAATATAACAATCAAGGACATATAGAAAATTTTTGCAAGTATAATGGAGCTTTAAGTAACAGAAGACCACCACTTATTATTATAAAGAAAAATGTTGGTGATGTTGTAAAAAGTATGGTAGAATAACAATCTATTTGTGAAAGAGAGTGGTAAAGTTTGGAAAGCGAAGAATCAAATTAATCCTATTAATCCTAAGGTTCAAGGAGATTTAGTGGATGCTACTGAACCCTCACTTGATGTTTCTATATCAACCTAAATGGCCAAGCATTTCCTTATGGGGAGATTTGGAGATATAATAGAAATCTATCCAGCCCCTCTATATGTAGAATAATTTGTTGCAAGAGTATGGACAGTAAATATGTTTTGTATTTAGTCTCTATCCAAGATTGCTTGGCTATATGCACTAGATGGAATGACCGACATAAATTTAGTTGACTTGAGTAGGCTTATAAGTTCATTGGGAAATGTGTCAATATGTGCATAGAAAAGTATAATTTTATTCACTTAGACATTTCTATTCACAATTCAAGCAGAGCTGAAGGAAATAAGAGGAACAAGCAAAGAAGCTAGGGAATTTTTGTGATCTCTCAGCATGCATACCTTGATTCATCAAGGAAAATGTATTTTGATTAGTTGTGAGCTTTTGATTACTATGGATACTCCATTAATTTTTTATGTTAGTGAAATACCAATATAAAAATTCAAGAAATAATCTTAAAAATCTACTAAAGATGATCCCAAAGGCACATTTTTTCAAAAACCCTACAACATTCTTCATGTAGAAGACATTAGGGCATACATTCACTGCAAATATGAGTCATTAGGAGACTTTGAGATCTTCAAAGAGATGAAAGACATTATCAAGGAGGATGGGAAATGGAAGTATGAGTTCTCTCATTTAGAAAACCTCAGTATTATGCAAATGGCAGACCTCTTTGAGTTTCACTAAGAAGAATGGATCAATATTTTCCTTAGCAGAGTTTGTGATCAATTTCTATGGATAGGTGAATAACCTGTTAAGATTACCAGTAAGCTGATACCTGATGTTATAAGATTGGAAAATTCTGGCATAATCCATGTTGCGGAGAAGAAAAAAAGAAAGAGGTGGAAACCCTAACACACTCTAGATGTGATAAGAGGGCAATGGCCATACTCAACATCTTTCAGCAAGATGTGAGGCTGATTTCTATGATTTTAGGGTATAAGCTTCATTATAGAAGCTGACCTAATTCAATATTCATAGGAGTCATTGTGATGGCCTACAAGATGGCTAAGGATAATATAAAGTATAATCTATGTGAAGTTCTAAGACAACAATTTGTGAAGAATGTCAAGAAAATTAAGAGAGATAAATCAAAGGCATTCAGGTTTGGATAATTATTGATACATATTTACATTCATATAGTACATAATTTTCTTGGAATGTACCCGAGGGCATGGAAAGCAAAAAAACCTACTAGAATTCAAATAAAAAATAGTTATAGAAGACATAATAACACTTAGGTAGTTGAGGAGTTATTTTCTATGTTCAAAATTCTACAAATACAAATGATGGAGAGTAAGAATACCTGAAGAAGTGGTTGAGAAGTACAAGGATACAATATGTTTCATGGTTGAAACTAATTGTTTATGCATCAAGGGAGTAGAACCTAAGCAAAAGTTGATTTATCCTATGGGTTATGAATTCAATGGGGAAGTTCTAACCATGCAAGTAGAACATGTATTATCTTCTGAGACTTATCCTTCCAAAGAAAGATGGGGAACATATGAAGAGAAATCAACCAAGATCTGAGAAGAAAAAACTAGAGCAGCAAGGAGGAGGAAAGTTGAGAATGTAGTTGACAATATTGCAGCAAAGGCAGGTATTACCAAGGATGAAATTAAATAAGGAAAGAGATGGCAAAAGGTGTTTCTGGATTCGTGACCAATGCTCCTGCAACCCTTCCACCTCCAGAAACTAAAAAGGTTATCAGTCCACCTTCTAATATCATCGATGTACTTGATACTACACCTAAACCACCCAAGAGGATATCACAGATAGAGAAAAAAACAAAGATCCCTATTAGAAGCACAAGGTCCTTCCAAAATATTCTACCACCTAAAAGATGCAGGAATGAAGTAGAAGAGGAGAAAGTAGAGGAAAATAAAGTGGAAGATAAGAAAATAGAGGAAAGACATCTTTGAAAACCAAATCTAAATATGTTGGCAAAGAGAATAATTGATCAAGGAAAGCTCAATCAACTGCCTAGGTATTAGGAGAGGTATGATGAGAAAGATAAGACTCTATTAAAGATTTTTTCAATGTCATATGCTTGTATTAAAAAAGAATATAATTAAAATAGAAGGTGTTACTCAATTGATAGACTTGAAGATGAAGACTGAGATCAGAGGTATACATGATTCTAGAAAGAATTAGATTAGTTGTTATTTTGTCATTGATATCAAGAAATTAATTTATAGTTCATATTGAATTGCCATATCTTTCGGAGTTGATTTCATTGGGCAATGGATAAAGATCAGACAATGATAGGATCATCTTGAGATAATTGGTTTCTACTTTATCAAGACGGTAGGGAAGATTGAGAATGTCTGTAAGACAAAATATATAGGCTACCAAGAAGAATGAGTTTGTCAGTAAAGGCTGATGAAGTTAGTCAGGACACAAGGACATTGAAGCACCAAGCAGTAATCACCGAACTGAGAGTTAGTTAACGAGCTTAATAGTTGTGAGAAAAAAAGGATAACAATGCATTTAATGCAATGCTACAGCAATTTGGAGGATTCCAAGAAAGAAAAGGAAGTTGGTTATTGTGTGCTAAAATGTTGACACACTTCTATGAGTCATTATATCCAAGATTGCTCAAGAATGAGGTCTCAAATGGCGACTCATAGCTCTCTATTCATCAAGCGCAAGGATTTAAAATGGAGGCCCTCAGTTTAGACCTAGTTTGTGCCCATGCAAGTACACCATAAAATAAGAGATTCAAAGAGGAAAAGCAAGAGTGCTAGTCTCCATGATCATCAAATATGTATGCAAATGAAAATGAAAGCTATTCTATATGATAACAATGCATGAAAGCAAACTAATCTATGAAAGGAAATACGCATACAAGATTATTCTATGAAATGAAATATGAAGCTAATCTAACATGCAAGTGCAAGAGTAATCTAAATGGATTGCCATGGATGCATGAGGGAAGAAGACAAGAAAAGAGAAGTTGCAATGTTCAAGCTCAAGTGCTCAAACTCTCCTCCAAAATCGTTGTCCAAACCTGCAGCATAATAATAACATAAAATTTGAATGTTAAATGAGAAGGAGAGGGCTCCTTATAAAGGAATGTGTGGAGAGGAATGCATCCTCAAGAGAAATGTGGGATAAATCCCTAAAAAGGCAAGTAAGAGGAAAAATCTCACCGCTTAGAAATATGTGCATTCAAAGTGTAGAGAAAAAAGGAATTTTTATTTATTTTTATTTCATTTATTTTATTTTTTCATCACAAAGAGAGATTTAGGTGAGGATTTTATTTATTTAATTAAAAGAGGGATTTCCTTTTAATTCAATAAGATTATTTTATTTAATTAAAAGGGATGTTTTATTTTAATTAGATAAGATTATTTTATTTAATTAAAAGGGATGTTTTATTTTAATTAAATAAGATTATTTTATTTAATTAAAAGGGATGTTTTATTTTAATTAAATAAGATTATGGATAAAATGATCAAACCTTAAGAAATATTGAAATAATTGAATTAATTATAATTTGATCAAGGAAATTTATTTAAATTGAAAATATTGCAAGGCATTGGTTCAGGATATTGATAAATTAATTCCATCATTTGATAAATTAAAGAATGGGGGTCCATAGTCTGGCGACCATTTTAGGGTGCATATATTTGCCCCTCTTTGACTAATGTGTGATCTTAATGGGAACACATGTAGTCAAAGAATGAAGTTGAAGTGTGAGATCGATTTGGGATCACAAAACAACCCAGATGTGTGATCGACGGATGGGAACACATCAGGAGAAAGGTAAGCTATTTGAAAAAGACAAAGTCAACACCCCTGTAAATAGGTAATTGAAATTTCCAAGATAAGAATCTCAAGCAAGGTTGCCCCAAGCTGAGCAATTGATAGGATTGATAGAGCTAAATCAAGGATTTAAGTTTGATAGGTACTGCCCCCTCATGATCGAAATCAAAATGAGATAGAGGAGAAACAAAAAATTGATAAATTTTCTCAAATCAAACTAAAGATGAGGATCTTTATTTAAGATGAAAGAAATAAGGATCACAGAACCAATTTAGATCATCAAGAACGAAAGATTATGCCCCAAGGTTAAATTAGAAGAAAAGAAGTAGGGTGAAAGCGAATGCAAGATAGTGTGTGTGTGTGTAAATGGGTACCTGTTGAAAATGACACAAACACTCAATAGGTCATTGCATTAGCTCAAATGGTTAGTTAAAATATTAGAAACCACTAATATCAGCCTATTGCCTTCTAACTAGAAAGAGTGTAATTAGTTGCATATCAGCCCTCAGAATATGCTTTAAATCAGTGACCAATACTATCCTAGCATGAAGGATTTGATTAAAAACAAGCTAAAAATATGAAAAGCATACAATCTAGCTTTAAAACATGGAATGAAAACAAAGAACTAGCATGCTAAAATGGATGAAATGTGAGTCTAGAGTGAAGCTAATAGCATAACAATGTATTTCTGATCTAAGATGAAGGCTTATTTGCTCTCAAAACAGGCTTCTATTTATAGAAGAATGGGAGAGAGAGAGGGAGGACAAGGTTCATTTATGAATTTGGAGACTCATAAATGAATATGTAAGAACCTTTAATGCCCAAGGCATTAATAAGGCATGCGAGAGACATGGGCTTAAGGTATTCATATTAATGAAGGCATTAATGAAGGCCTTAAAGAGGGAAGGGAGGATGTAAGAGAATATGGACTTTAAGAAAGTCCAGTTTGAGAAAGTGGACTTTCTCAAGTGGTGGAGTTGCTAAGTATTCCTTAATGGAATGTGACAACATTAGGAGGTGGGTTAGAGAAGAATTTAGGATTAGGATTAGATTAGAATTGGTGAATGGGTTGAGAAGGGTTAGAACCTAGGGTAGAAGTGGTTGAGATGGGTTAGGTTGGGGTTAAAGATAAGGATTGACTTCTTCTAGAAGAGTCTAGGCTTTTGGATGAGGATGAAGACTTTCT
>MU223437.1:2602258-2637543 GCA_018584345.1 Thuja plicata | reverse complement strand
ATTAAATTGATTAAAAGAATTATGCCAAGCAGTAACAGGGTCGTTTGGACATAAATCAAGGGTATGATCACACTTAGGGCAAATAGGGTCCATAGTTGCGACAGACCAAATTCAGGTGGTTACAGATAGAAGTGTGGAAGAGTTGGAAAGAAATGGAGAGAAGAAAGAGAATTGGCCTTAAGAGAGAATTTCCCAAAATAAATCAACTTTTTAAGATACAAAATTTCAATTGAGATCACGAAAGAAGATAAGGAAATGAAGATCAAAACATGACCACAGTTGATTAGAAGTCCACAAGAAAGATGGAGGAAAACCCTCTCAAACTCATAATGCAGCCTAAAATTCAAATTAACATGAAATCTAACAATGCAAGCTACATGAAAATGCAAAGGTGTACTTGCAGTAGAGCAACTGTAACATAGGATTTTGTGTTCATCATTCATTAGAGAATGTTAAGGAACTTATTTTCATCATTGGGCCATTATTAATGGACATCAAAAAATCACACAATCATTAATAGTAACTAGTGCAACTATTGAGATATTAATGTGATTTATATCAAATTGGAATGTGGAAAGATTCTAACATAAGCATCAAAGACATAAAGGTCACTTGATGACTTCGATGTTAGCTTACCCAATTTAATGTAGAAAAAACACACTCGCATCAAGGCATAGATGTCAGGATGACCATAAGAACAGTTGTGGAAAAATAGTCAAGGATGATGCCTCAAATCTCCTAACTATTTCAAGAGGACAACAAAAGACACTCTAGAGTTTCAAGGCCACTTCCACCAGCGAAAAGAAAATAAAAACATGCCCCATGCCCCAAGTCCTCTAGCTATGCATACGAAAGAGACTTATTAGACAAGGACACTCAACGAAAATCAATAACAGTTAGCACACAAAGAAAATATCATGACATAGCTCAAGAATTAAGTGTTTTGTTTAAAAATTTAAGTGTGTTAACTGATACTAAGTTCCAAGTATAAGGATTGAATGCTTGTAAGTATGTAAGATCACATGAAAAAAATGGGTAAGACCAAACCAATAAGTGTTGAAAAACACAGTTGGGGTTGTGTTGAAAAACACCATTTGTGAGGTGTCATAAAGACTAACGCATCCAAGAGACCGAAGCTAACATAGTTATACGCCCTAGATAAAAACAAAGACCAATTCCAAACAAAGAAAAACCAGGACAAGGCATGATGGAGAAAGGCTAAGTGTCAAGGACATGTGCTAAGAAATAGGGGTACAAAGGCCTCAAGTAGTGCCCATTTCCAGGTTTTCACCACTTGGATTTTATTGCAATTTTTTGCTACCAAGGGGCCTGTTTCCAGGTTTTCACCAAGGAACTTTTTCTATTTTTTTTGAATTTTTGAATTTTTTTTTTGTATTTTTGGAATATATAATTTATTTGGAGATACATCAAAGCTCCTATTGCTAGGTTTTCACTAAGATGACCATTTTTTCATGACATTTTCTAAATTTTAACAATTTTTTACAATATATCATTTTTTTGGATTTTTTTCAGGATCAATAAGTATGTACAAAGGGTGCCCCTAGACAGAATGGGAATCATGGATAGAAATTCTTTAGGGGCAAGACATTGATAGGATCAGGGAGCTTCTCTCCCTCTGTTGTAGGCAGTAAGTAAGGACCTGACCCAAAATTTATTTTAATGATGTAAGCTCCAAGCCACTTAGGTTCAAATTTTCCCTTTTGATCTCTATGCTATTGATTCTTGGGATTTTCACGTAGGAAAAGATCTCCCACTTAAAATTCTCTAGGGAAAACCTTTTTTTTTTAAGGCTTTGGACATGCGCTTTGATAAACCCTCATATGGTCAATGATGCTTGATGTTTCTCATCTAGAAGTTCTAACTCTTGAAGTCTCATGGCACAATAGTCTTCATCTGTAACTATACCTTTGAAGGAAACTCTAAGTGAAGGAATCTCAACCTCTAAAGGTTTCTGGTTGTATTCCTAATTTTGTTGTTTTTCCCTAGGGTTTTGTTGCCTTCATGTCGAGTTCTATCCCAAATCAGCAAGTGTGTCTCTTTTTTTGGAGTATCTCTGTGAAATTTCTATGTTGTTAGGTCAAAATCCATATGAATAGTGCAAAAACCCAAAACCCTAAGCGATCTTCTAAGTCAAAATGCAAGAAAGCCCTAAAATGACAATCGAGTTTCTAATTTTGCATTACCTTTTTGAGAAACTTAAGTCATGTACCTTTTTTGATGGTCGCCTAGTCACTTGATCCTAGAAGCCTATTCCATATTTGTTATGAGACTTGGCGATTAACTATTGTCAGGATGTCTCAGAAAGAAATAGAATATTCCTTATTTGTAATGAGACTTGGTGAAACACTATAGTCACAAAGTCTCCCAATGTAGAAACATGTCAGCAGCCAACATCTAAACAAACAGTTATGTCGCGGTTTCATGCAAAGAATCCAACAATTAGTGATTTTTTTTGAGACTTAGCGATTGCTTCAGGCGCGGGGTCTCCAGATTAAAAAATAGTTAAGTGACATGTTAAAATTTTATGTCACGTAGTCTCCAAGAAAAAAAATAGTTAAGTGAAAGATGCCGAGACTTCATGACAAATCGCAAGGAGTTTAGAGTATATGGCAGTCGGGTTGTCACTAGATTAAGATGCTAAGTCAGTGTTTAATCAGTGATTCAAAGACAAATAGTTAAAGGAGACACGTGTCCAAAATGAGCAGAATTAATGTTAGTCACATGGGCTCCCAAAAGGAAAAAGTCATTTCGCGATTTAGAGACTAAAAGGTCTAAAGTTATGTATTGTCGCATAGTCTCCAAATGATTTAAGGCTTTTAAAATATATTTAACAACTTAGTGGAGCCGTCAGATGTAGAATGTAATAAGATCAATGGTAGTTTCTAAGTCTCCATCAAATTTGCATAAGAGTAAAAAGTGTTCCCGACAATGAGATAACCTTTCATTGCATAGTCTCTGAATTGGAATCAAAAGGTAAAGGTTGTTGCATAGTCTCTGAAAGAAATATCAGATAGCATTTTTAATCAGCGATGGGGAGACTAAGGCTAGTTGCGGGGTCTCGTAAAGAGAAATAAACATTCAGAGACTTAGCGATAATAGTTAAAGGTAAAGATAACCTTTAGTCACGAGGTCTCCAAATAAACTTTGGGTTAAACATTTCATCTAGCAACTTTGATTCATTCAGTCACGTGATCGCCAGAAGTTAACCATGGTTATCCAAGTAAAGGAAATCACACAGTTGCTAGATCTCTAGGAAAATTGAGGGTTAAGAAATTGGTTCAGCAACAAGGAGATACTGCATAGTTGCGTGGTCGCTGAATATGAAAAAACATAAAAGGCGGCAGTTGCTGACCTGACAACTTAGAGATTTAGCGTCCAATGAAAATCTAGAAAATTAATTGATGTATGAAAAAGGGTAGCTGAGATGTCTGATGGAGAACCAATCATATGAAGACATGTCATCTTGTTCAAATTTTATAAGGGTTTTTCTTAAGATGCACTTATATGATTTTGATTTCCTATCACATTCATGAACTACGGCTAGGATTTTAATCAATTCCGCAGCATGGTAACTTGAAAGCAAAATTGATTGTCTTTCTAATGATGAGCTATGTACTTGGGAGAGTTACCATAAAGATTTGATTGCAGGTTCATTTTCACTTATCATACATCCATAATTACAAAGTGAATGAGTGCTAGGTCTTTTGTTTTCAGAAGGCAGAAATTGATCAGTTGCAGTGTAATTCTCTGGTTGTCAAGCTTCCTAAATTGTTAAGCATTGAACATAGAAGAGTAGTGGGTTCTAAGAGGAGATTTGTTTCAATATTGGTAAAAGAAAAGGTTAAAACAAAGCAAGATGAGTAAGGCTATTAGTGTGGCTTCTACCAGTGGAAGAAGTGATGAAGTTGACGATGATGCTAAAGGGAAGAGGAATTTCTCTAATGAATTTTTGAAGCTGTTGCCAGGGTCCACATAGAACAAGAGGGCAAATGAAAATTTGTTGGCTGATGACTACTGTGAGATCAGAGATGCTCACACTCCAGGATCCACAGGTTTTTCTCTATATAATTACTTTTATAATAATTCTGATAAGGCCATCCTAGTATCAAACCCTTGGACTAGTGGTCTTGCTAGGTTAACTGTCCCTGATGTCTATGTAGACGTAGACTTGTTTCTAGGTCTTGCCAGCCACTATGATTCTCTGTCTAGAACAATTAAGAAAAATTATGGTATTGCCCTATTAATTTTGAATAGGAATTCATTCACGCAAGCCTTTGGCTTATATAGTACCATGTCCACCAAGATAAATATTACTAAGCAAGAAGAGAGGTATAGGTTACAACCTGGTGCTAGTAGGAACCTATTGCAGAAGCATATGCTTAAGGAGGTTAGGAACCATCTTACTCCTATACCTGGGACTGCACCCTACTGCTTTAAAGACTTACATTTCTATATTAAGTATATTGCCTATGCTTTATGTAGAGTATTAGGGATAGATGGAGGAGCAGAGAAAATAAACACTGGAATTTTGATGATGGTGTTAGATTTGTAAGATGTGCATTCTAGCACCAGTTATGACTACATACAATACATTATTGACAAAATGCATGAGGGATTTGTAGCTGTGCAGAAGAAGATGAAAGATCCCAAGGAGAAGGAACCTAGGTTCTTCCATTATTCAATCCTGATGCATTTGTTATTGCATTTTAACTATGGGATTATGAATGTGAACAACTTGAATCCTCAGAGGATTTTCCAGTATCGGCCTAGTCCTATTCAATTTTGGGTTAGGATATGGAATTATACATCCAAGGAATATGAATTTTGTGGATTTGAAAATTGGATTGTATATCCAATAATGCAGAGCATGGGTATCAGCAAAACCAGACTCCCAGTAAAGGTGTTGTAGTTGTTGAGACCTTGTGAGTATGTGGAAAAATGGGAGGGTAATCACAACTAGGGAGATTTATTTTTAGAAGAAAATTTTACCATGATTAGGGTATATGGATGCACACATCCACCTCATGTCCTACCCTATCATGTGCCATCCAGA
Organism: Thuja plicata; assembly: GCA_018584345.1. Classification (NCBI taxonomy): domain Eukaryota; kingdom Viridiplantae; phylum Streptophyta; class Pinopsida; order Cupressales; family Cupressaceae; genus Thuja; species Thuja plicata. The sequence continues at coordinate 2,632,469 of MU223437.1, read as the reverse complement.
ATTTCTGCTATGGAGTTCATCTGGCAGCTATTGTTAATAGACAATGAACATTTTGCACCACATAGGAAGGGGACCTTAACCCATAGGCAATTTAAAATCTTTAATTTTACTATTGGTAAGGGTGTTATTGATCAAGTGAGCTCATGGTTGGAAAGCTTCAAGATGAGGGCATCATTATATAGGTACATTGACCCAGAAGGATTCATTGCAGGGGCTAGGAAACTCTTGACTCCTACCATCCCCAATACAAATGTTTATGGTTTTTGTGTAGAGGAGGATGCCACAAGAAATCTCCTTGATGAAGATGAGATAAGGAAAAGAAGAGAAAGAATTCAGGAATTACTAAATTTAGAGAAGCAAATAAGGAGAAATGTATTGTCATTTGGAGGGTTTTACCCTGACTTACCTTATTTTGACAAGATCAAAGCCATGCTTGACATTTTTTATGTACTATGTGAGCAGTTGGATAATGTTTTTGATACAAAGAAAGGAGGAAAGGAGCCTTACTATTCAGAATCTAAATATGAGAGTGATAGTGATGGTGATTATGCCCATCCACCTCAATTTGACCAACCTCAACAGGATGTTGTAGAGGCAGCACAAGTACAGGAGGAACAAGGGAATATCATTGAATTTACTAAGGTTTCTTAGCCAGATGATGTAGAAGAGCCTGCTACTAAAAGGCAAAAGGTTGACCTTGGTCAGACCTCCTCTATTAGGAAAGAGAAGAAAGGAGATAGAAAAAGTGCTCTCATTCTTGGAAATATGTTGTATGACCATAATCTAAGGAAAATAATCAAGTAGGGGAAGAGAAAACATCAGGATGAGGAAGAAAATATAGAGTTTCCTCTTAAGGAATGCATTGATGAAAGATTACTACATCAACAATAGTTTCTAAGTGATGAAAAATTTATCAAGACTGATGAGTTCAAAGATTTTTTGAGGTGGCATAAGAAAGAACAAATAAGGGCACAATTGAAGTTAGATGGAGAGAAAATAGTCACAAATGAGGCTTTGTTAGATCTACAAGCCTATGACCCTGATAGTAAGGATGTCTCTCCAGATGAGGCAAGAAAAATGGTCTTAAACAATGGCATTTTTCTTGCTAAAGGCTGGGACATAGCCTCAACATTCATTATTGATTAGATTAGGAAGAAACCAGACCTCAAATTGGCAAGTGAGAATCAGATGGGTGACATTATCAAGGGATTTGGATATAGTCCAAAATCATAGGCCTTTTCCATGTGGAGCTTATGTCCCAAGGACCAGAAGCCTCAGCTAGTAAACATTCAGGAGAGCATGGCGGGGAACCCAATGGTATAGACTATACAAAATACTGGGGATCTTTAGATATCTCATATCATGACTCATTGGGTACACCTGAATGAAGACAAGATGAAACAATTGTCTGAGAAGTGTGGCATTTTGTTTGAGGAAACCAGTGCCCTAGCCAAGGATAGGGAATTATGTCATATAAAGATATATCAACAGAACCTGGTTATTGCTGAGATGACAAAGCAACTATAGGAAAAACTTGAGGTAGTTTATGTGCCTTCAGAATAGCCCTTACAGATAGAAGAAAAAGTAGAATCAAAGGAAGTGGCTGAGATAGAAGATATGGGAAAAAGGAAAAATGAGATAGCCCTAAATGCATTAAGATGCATTCTTCAGCATAGGATTGATATACTCAAGTAAAAAATAGATGTCATCCTAAATGCCTACAATAAACTTCCCACCTTGCATAGAGAAGTGATAGGGTAAATCACTATTTTGAACCCTTATTTTGTTAATTGGTCTCCTAGGGTTAAATTATTTGAAAAACTTGCCTACTTGCAGCCTCTTAGGTCAGATTTGCCTAAAATTGTGACAGAGGTGGAGGATGAAATTAAGAAGGTTAATATAGCTTTATCTTTCTTTAAAGGTAAGCTAAATCAGATAGAGGCTAAGTTAAGCCTGTTTTCTCTGGATTTTAATAAATTTGTTCCCCCATTGAAAGGAGAAGATAATCAAGTTAAGGCCTTGGAGGCCTAGAGGAATGAATTTGATAGAAAAATGCCAAGTAGTTAGGCATTTATTTCAGGATCTGATTTAGATATGGAAAGTTTCAATAAGATTTTGGATGAAGCCTTCAAGGCAGAGACTAACATGAACAAGTTCTTAATGGATGTTAAAATCATCATAGATGTTAGGTGGGAAAGATAGAAGGTACAAGTACAGAGTACACAGAGCTTTAAATGGCTAGCAGAGGATGAAGTGATAGCATGAACCTGATAACCAAACCAAAGAAAAAGAAGCCTGTGGTTGTATAGGAGGAAATCCTGGATGAAAAATGAAGGGGAACACTTGGCACCTGATCGTTGAGCACATGGAGGTTAGTTATTACTAAAGACAAGTGTAAGTTAGCCTATAATGGTGGTCACTTGAACTTAATATAAATATCAAAAGCTATCCTGAACACTATCAAACAAAGGTGCCAAATTCCAGAAGAAGACAAAGAATATCAGATTTCATCCCTTGTTTTTGTCTCTTCACCGCTTCTATATTCTCTTTCTTTGTCTTTTATGTACTTTTAGGGTTAGGTTCCTTAAACCATCCGAAGCTTGTTGCATCCTAAAGTTAAGGATTCCAAGATGGTTAAGGACCTATAAATAGATAAAATTTGTAATAGCTAAAGGAGGATGAAATATATTGAAAATCAGACTTTCTAGATTTGTGTCTATGTCTTCAAGCTTTTTTGAGCTTTTTATGTATTGAAGTAGAAACATATGAATAAAATACAGTGCAACTTTACTCTATCTTATTTTTGTCTCTTTACTTGTTGTGTATGCTCTTATATGTTTAAATTTGTAAGGCATTTTTTAAGCATATTGGTTACAAGGTAGCTATTAAATTGCTTGCAAGTTTATTTCAAGGAAAGAACTAAGTTTTGTGAGTGGTTTCAGGGAGCATAACAATATTTAAGGATTTGATAAAATATTGTAGAGGTGATAGGGTAGTTTGTAAGGCATTTTATCCAAGTTGCATGTAGGTTGTAAGGTAGCTTACATTATTTTATTTTTTTTTTCTGTGGATCTTCATTTATTAACTCTATAAGCCCAAGGATAGGCACTGGTCTAGGAATTGGTTTGGTAATCTATCATCATCTAAATATTCAATATCATTTAAACCAATTACTTTCATAATATTTGTGTAGAATCAATTTTATTCATATGTGATTATAGTTGAAGTTTGTTGATTTCTTAAAGAGTATATCAATAGGTTATTCTTCCTAGATTCACAAGAACTGCAAAAGGAAAGAAAAATGAAATTCCCTATTATGTTGCTGTCTCCTATCACTAAGATATTGATTTGGATTGTCAATATTTTTCTTAGAATAGTCATAGTTATTTGCATTGTTATATACATGTCCATATAAAAGCAGAGCATTCAACACATAAGTAAAATCCACTCTAAAGATACTCTCAAGTTAGTAATAAGTCATAGGTAAGATCTACCTGAGTTAGTGGATCTCAAAAAAGAAGGAGGTGATAATAGGTATCTCCAGTGTTATCAAAATACCTCATCAATTAGTGTTTTTCTCTTGCTTGAGTCAAAGTACCAAAGGCATTGGGATTTATAGAGTTATCTAAGTATTCAAGCATCTTTAAAGGCCCTGCAAGAAAAAACCCTAACAAAGGTAACACTGCTTCAGCACCATATGTAAGGGCAAAAGGAGTAGCCCCAGTAGGAGTACCAATACTTGTTTTATAAGCCAACAAAGCCAAATTTATCTTTAAGTGACAATCTCTACCACTCTTACAAACTGTTCTATGTAGGATTTTAAGAATGGTTTAATTTGATGCCTCTTCTTGGCCATTTCCTTGGGGGAATTAAATGGAGGACCAATGTTGTTTAATCTCGAATTGCTTGCAAAGTTGTTTAAGGTCTTTATTTTTGAACTGGCTTTCGTTGTTAGTGATAATCTTGGGAGGCACTCCATATCGATAGATGATATGGTTCAGAATGAATAGAGAGACTGTCTTGCCTGAGGAAACAGAAAGTTGGACAACTTCTACTCATTTAGTGAAGTAATCAGTAACAGTGATAATAAACTTGTGTCCACCTAATGAGTTGGGATGAATCTTCCCAACAAGATCAAAGACCCAACGCTGAAATGACCAATAAGATATAGAAGGAATGAGCTCCCTACCTAGAGCATGTATCAGGTTACCATTTCTTTGACACTTTTCACATGACTTTATAAAATCTAACGCATCAAACTGCATTGTAGGCCAATAGTAACCTTCCCTAAGCAACCTTTGGTCCATGGAAAGACTATTAGAATGTCCCCCAAAGATGCCCATGTGGATGTGAACTAACACTTGGTCAGATTCTTCCTTTTCTAAGCATATGAGAAGTGTTCCATCTAGACCCATCCTATACAAATCACCAGAGATAATGGAATAGTGAGAGGCGTTTTGGGTAAGATTTTTGCATTTAGATCGGTTAAAGGTTTCAAGTATATTTTCATCACAAAGGTATGAGTAAATGGTACCATAACGGGATGACTCACGACTAACAAGGGTACAAATGATATGACTTTCTTGGGAGTCAAAGATAGGGTGATGTAGTTCTTCCACCAGGAATTCAAATCTAGATTCATGTTTCCCTAACTGAAGGAGTGAAGCAAGTGTAGCCATAGCATCAACTTCTTTGTTTTCTGCTCTAGGAATTTGTTGAAACGTGAAAAAATGTGAAGTATTGCTTCAAGGAATCAACCATTTTCTTGTAAGGTACCAGTTTCTTATTTTTTGTTTGATATTCATCATTGACTTGGTTGATTATCTGTTGTGAATCCCCATAGATGTGTAACTCTATGATTCTCCATTCTATGGCCATCTTAAGTCCATTCGTTAAAGCTTCATACTCAAAAATGTTGTTTGTGCATGGGAACCATAACTTGTAAGACTTAGGAATCATGTACCCATGAGGAGAAACAAACAACACACTAGCTCCTAAACTATTTTGCATAAAGGATACATCAAAGAACATCTTCCATGTTCTTCCAGTCATATATATGAGGTGTTCATCTGGGAAGTCAACTTGAATAGGTGCATTATCTTGTATTGGGAAATTAGCTAATTGATCTGCTATGGCTTGTCCTTTGATTTCTTTACGCTCAATGTAGTCTATGTCAAACTCTAAAAGTATCATCATCCATTTATCAAGTCTACCTGTGACGGCATCCTTACCTAGTAAATACTTGAGTGGATCTATTTTTGCTAGGAGTTGTATAGTGTGCACAAGCATGTAATGTCACAACTTTTGGGAGGCAAAAACAACTACAAGGCAAGCTTTCTCAATTTTGGTGTAGTTAACCTTATATGACACAAGAGTGTGGCTAATGTAGTATATTAATTTTTCTTTCCCATGTTCATCAAGTTGATCTAGTAATGCCCCCAAGGAATATTTTGTCACTAAAATGTAAAGAATAAGTGGTTTCCCTGGGATAGGAGGCATTAAAATGGGACGATTTTCCAATTATTTCTTGATTTGATCTATGCTCTTTTAACAATCATCATTCCAAACCCATTTGACTCCTTTGTGTAAGTTCTTGTTGAAAGGTTGAGCTCTATTTGCCAACTATGAAATGCATCTCCTTATGGACTGGAGACGTCCTGGAAGACTCCTCATTTGACTAATGTTTCTTAGAGGTGGCATATCTATTATTGCTTGGACTTTTTTAGGGTTTACCTCTATTCCTTTTGTTGAAATGATGAATCCTAGTAGTTTTCTAGAGGTGACTCCAAATGCACACTTTTTAGGATTTAACCTTAGTTGAAATTGTTCTATACGATATAGAATGACTTCTAAATCATCTAAGTGTGTGTCTCTTGTCTTAGACTTGGCCAAGGTATCATCCACATAATATTCCATGTTTTTATGCATCATGTCATGAAAATTGGTTGTGATAGCTCATTGATAGGTGGCTCCTGTGTTTTTAATCTAAAAGGCATAATGTTCCAACAATAGGTACCCCACGCACAAGTGAATGAAGTCTTTTCTTAATCTTAAGGAGCTATCTTAATCTGATTGTATCTGGAAAAATAGTCCATCAAGGAATAAATCTCATAACCTGTAGTCATATCCACTATCATGTCTATATTGGGAAGTGGAAAGTCATCCATTGGGCATTCTCTACTAACATCTCTAAAATCTGTGCAAATTTAAATGGATTTGTCATGTTTGGAAATTGGTACAATGTTTGATATCCATTCATCATATTCAATAGCTCTTATGAATCCTGCACCAAGGAATTTCTCTAATTCTACTTTGACTAGGAGAGCTATGTGAGGATGCATCTTTGTCAATTTCTGTTTAACCTGTTTGACACTCGGAGCTATGGACAAGTGATGCATGATAAGATTAGTGTCCAACCCTGGCATATCTAAATAAGTCCAAGAAAAGTTGATCTTCTTTTTCTGTAAGAACTTAGTGTATGCTTGGTTTTCTTGTGGTGACAAGGACTCATCCAAATGTACTATCCGTGGAGCCTCATTTGCACCCAAATTGACTGCTTGAGTTGGTTCAATAAGCATTGAAGATCTATCTTGAAAGTAGATAGGGAGACAATCAAGTACCTCATCCTTAGGCACCTCAGAGAGGTTTTCACCCTTGGATATGTCATTTCCTTTTACTTTTTTTTTGGGTTTTGACACCGCCACATAGTGGTTTTCTCCATCAGAACTCCTATTCTTTTCATGTTCTTTTCTTCTTATTTTATGACTAAGGTACTTGATTTCTTTCTCTGTCATGTTTCTAGCTCATTCACTAGTGGAAGAGACTATAGGTTCAATGGCATTCAAGTAACAGGCTATCTTATAATCATTTTGAAACATTAAGAGCTCAAGTTCTTGATAGCATTGGGACCAATCAATGAGGTTAGGATGAACAAGAGGTAATTCAATGACTGGTTCAAGGTTGTAAATGTGAATTATATCATCTTTGGTGACTGAAAAGTTAGAGTCCATCAAGTATCCTTCTAAGCTACCCAAATCAGGATTCATCTTAACAAGTGAAGAATCGTTCACTAATGCAACATGTGAATTCATATCCTCTAATCCTACACATGACTCGCCGGCTACCTTGGGTTGAGAACTATAAGTGTGGATGAAATCAACATCCATGCCAACTATGGAAGGCTCTAAGAAGGATTCCCATTCATACTCATATGAACTTTCTTCTAAACTTTGACTAGGAGGTTTACATCATAAATGTTTGGGACATCTTGATGTGGAAGTTCTAGTGTCATCAAGTATAACACCTTCTCTATCCATTAAACAAACAAGATTCTTTCATTGACGTTCTTTGAAAGGATATTTTACATCTGATTCATCCTGTTATAAGGTAGCAACTGTCTCATGAGTGACTAGAATATCTAAATCTCCCCAAAGGAGATTAGTGGAAGGGACCTAATCTTAACACATGTCTTACTGATTTGTCAAATTAAGTATGTATTTTGGTTCATCTTCACTATCCGACTCATCTAGGATAGGAGTAGTGTTCTTGTTGCGATTCACAAATCCTAGGCCAACTGTCTTCTTATACTTGCGTCCAAAAATATTATGATCCAGGGGTTCAGCTCTGACATCCAATCTATGACTAAGAGGGCCATGTCCAGGATAGCCCATCTATTTGACAAAATTATACCCTCTTCCATAAGCCTTAGGAGAGGGAGAGAAGTTCTCATTATGTATGTATTTATCTTCACTATAAATCTAGTCTCTAACAACCATCTCTTCTTTCTCATCTTGAATAGGCACCGAGGACTCTACAAACGTGCAAAATAAAGTCATAGCTGAAGAGGAAGGGCTCATTTATTGTCAAGGATTTCCATAAGACCGAGGTGAAACTTGTAGTGTTGTGAGGGAGTTGATTTGATACCCCCATACCAAGGTCTAATGACTTGAACTTTTCTTTACATTTAGCTAAGGTTACATCAAAGTCTTCTGCTTCTCTATTGAGGGGAACATGAGCACTTGCTGAAATTGGGTTAATAGATAAAGTGTTATCCCCAGGTATACAAATCTCTATTCCATTGTAAGGGAACTTAACACATTGATGATAGGTAGATGATGCTACTTTCATATCATGAATCCAAGGTCTGTCAAGTAAGATATTGTATGCAAGGGGCCAGCATCAACTATTTGGAATAAATATCATTTTCAATAGGGCCAATCCTAATAGGAAGGATGACCAACCCCTTGGAACTTCTTTCTGCCTCATCATAGGATTTGATGGTGATCTTTTTCCTGGTATCTATGACTTGTTTAGAATAACCCAACTATTTCAAAAGACTCAAGGAACAAATATTAATCCCAACATCCCAATCTATCACCACGTGCCTAACACAAGTTTTGTAGATCATGACCTCAATATGAAGAGCAAGATTATGTGGTTGGCTCAAAGCTTTATCATCATCCTCTGAAAATGTAAGATAATGAGGGCTAGCAATATGGTTAACCATGTTCTGGAATTGATCAATATTTAAGTTGTTGGGGACATTTGTTGCATGCAAATCATCCTTAAGGACTTGCTTGTGTATCGGGGACAACTCTAAGAGCTCAAAGATCAAAATATGAGTTGGAGTTCTTTGCAACTGATCGACAAGATTATAGCTCGACTTAGGATTGACTGCTGGTTTTCAGGTGACATTATTGGATGCCACTTCGTTTGGTTTACTTGGTTGACTTGAACTGGGTCCTCTAATGACAAGGGGACCTTGACTTCATGTGACCGCATTGAGAGTTTGTGATGGCACTCTAGAGTTAGGAACCCTTATCACAATGTTGGGTTCTTCATCAAAGATAGGAGAAGAGTCCATGTCTAGATCATAACCATAGGGAAGTTTATCCCCCATCATGTTTACATTCTCTTCTATAACTTCAAGCATGTTGACAACATTCTCTGCATCTGTGTAAGTGTAATTGACCTCAGCCTTTCCATTCTTAGGTTTAGATGTTTCCCCCTTCTCATACTTGGGCAAAGGTTCTTTGAATGCCTTATGATTGGCATTGGTGTTCAGTCCATCTACCTTAAGTTTTCCATTCTCAATGAGATCTTGGGTGATATGTTTGAGTTTCCAACAATTTTCAATATTATGTCCAATGCCATTGTGAAACTTGCAAAATGCTTTATCATCCCACCAATGTGGCTTAACATCAGGTATATAATGTTTTGAGGGATCTTGAGGATGTGCAAGGTTATTAGCAATGAGTGTTTTCAAGACATCCTCATATAAATCACCAAGTTTTGAAAACTGATGTCTCTCTTTCTTAGGCCTATCTTGGTATCTTGGCTTGTTCTATTGTTGACTAGATGCATTGAGTTTCATGGCTTGAAAAACACTAGACAAGTGGAGAAAAAAATTGATCTTTGGGTTGGGAGGAGTCCACAACTCCATCATTGACCGCTTGTTTATTCCTATTCCAATGTGAGTTCTTTCATTTATCCTTGTTAGGGTTGTTTTTATTTTGACCATTGTTGTTGTTTATTTAATTTCCATGTTCAGTCAAAATTCCTTGTTCTTTCAAAACATCCTCAATCCTACATGCGATTTCAACCATGGTATCAAAGGAATTAAAAACCGTCTTCCGGCTAACTTCATACCGCATTTTGGGAATCAAGTTGCTAACAAGGATGTCAATCTTCTCATTTTCAGGGATGGTCCTAGAGTAGCAAGAGCATTGTCATCTCCACCTTTGCAAGAAAGTGACAAAGGATTCCCCTTGATTTTTATTTAAGTTGCATAAGTCCAACATGGTGATAGATCTTGAAAGGTTTTATGCAACATTTTGGACATATTTATAGAAGATCTCTTTGAAGTTCTTAATAGGGGGAGTTATGTTGGTGAACCATTCCATCGCTTGACCCTAAGACTCCTTGGGAACAATCTCATGAGGTACGATTCATCTTGATGGAACTCAAAACTTGTGGTATAGAATTGACGCACATGATCATGTGGATCTCCATTCCCATCATACTTGTCATATTGAGGGATCTCAACCTTTCTAGGGAATTCTTTCATGCTAACACTTTTATCAAAAGGATTAGGACAAATTGAATCAAGTGCTCGAATGAACTCTTAGGTGCCAACATCTTTTCCATCATACTCTTAATTTTTTTGATCTCTTCTTCTTGAGATGGACCTTCCTTCTTAATCTTCTTGTCCACATCAAATTTTTAGGGGACTTTAGCACCCTTGTTGATTAAACTCTCTAGGAACTTGTCTTTTTTTTATCTAAGTATTACTCCACATACTGTTGGAAGAGTGGTTCTTGTTGTATCTTCATGAAGTCTTGGGATTTGAGATTAAAACTCGAGCTACCACCCCCATATTGTGAACAATGGTGAGCATGTTGTAAAGGTTTTCTTGAGGTCATAAGAGGTGTTTGTCTCCTATAATGATAATATCTTGAAGCCCTTCTTCCTCTAGGGCTAGGAGATCATGACAGTGTTCTTGAATGTCTTCCACTTTGTGGAATCTTAGGAGGGGTCAATGGAGGAGAGTTGTTTGCACCACCAACACACATGTTGTTAAATTGATCATTAAGTTGTTGAGCCAAGAGTCTATCTTGCTCTTCCTGGAAGGATATCCTTTCTATCTCCAACAAGGTTTGTCTCTCCAACTCTAGGAGTCTAAATTTCTCTTTCTATTTAGTTGGTTCATCTAGGAAAGCTTTCTTTTCACGCTCATTTTTCTTAAGTCTTTCACTCCTGTATCTTGAAGATTTTTTGACTGCTAAACTTGGTCTTGAATATCTAAACAAGTCATTGGTGTATGCTGCATTCACACAAGTGTCATAAGGTTCATCATCTTATTTTTCATGTTGTGATTGTTCTTCTTGATAGGCTTTCCTCTTACCTCTTTCAGCCCTTTGGCGTGCATCCAGATATCTAGTTGAGATAAGGGGTGAGACTGGTCAACTTTCACAAGAGGAACTGCCAAACGAAATGGTATCTCTATATTTTTCAAATATGTCATCAAGTCGTTTATCCATTTCTCCCCTCTCTCATCGAGTCAATGTGTAACTCATATCCATATTCGAGTGAGAAGATGCTAAGGGTGTACTCAACTCACTAAGGTTACTCTTGGAATCAAACCAAACTTATTAGTTGTTCCTGGGTGATTAATCAAGTACGGGTTCTTTTCCCTTATGTTTTTGGCAAGTTTGAACTAAGGGTAATTGGTTAACAATGACTTAAGGTATCTTTTCTTGACTACTTGATATCTTATTGAAATTGGCATGAAAGAAAAGGTACTAGGTGATAGGATGACCCTAAAAACCATTGGTACCAAACCAAGATAGTAAAATCACTCACTTGTCCAAAAGAGAGGTGATAAGATAGAATTTTGCAAGAGGCATAAACCAACACTGCCACAAAGGTGCTAACTGAACGAGTGAATACCCTAACACATATGGATTAGGAGGATGATTTACCCAAGTTATATTGGTTGAATTTGAATTTATATGGAAGTAAATGGAAAAGAGATTACTAAAACTCTCCAAGCATGTTATCAAAGGATCCAAAGGTTTATCTTCTCAACAAAGATGGTTTCTAGCTCACCGAATCCAAGCAAGGTCACTCATGAAATCAAAGATTACTAGTTCAAGAGGTCAAAGTGCAAGGATCCAAAGTACAAACAGACTTCTAACAGCAGTGTAAGTGATTCAATCTAACCTGGATCAACAAAGGAAGACTGGAAATGATAGGATAAAAAATTGAGCAAGATGACAGTTTAACACTTAAGAGTGTAGATTTTGAGTTGTTGATCATTTTGACATTGCTTTGATGTTCAGTGTATGTTTTGATGTTTCACTTACGCAAGACACATCAAGAAGATTGGTTTTTTGTAAAAAGAATAGTCACACCACAACCTTGGTAAGCTTTGTTGTTTCACTCATGCAAGACACATCAAGAAGATTGGTTTGTTGTAAAAAGAACAGTCACACCACAACCTCAGTAAGCTAGGGAAATATCCATTGAATTCCCACTTGAACCAAAGTTTAGCCATGCTTACTCATAGTGGACAACTTTGAAGCTTGGAGGCATGAGCTCCTCCTTACAGTACACTCACTTCTCAGGAACACCAAGCTTTGAATCCCAAGGGTAATCACTTCCTAAGGGACCGTTGTCTCTACTAAGAGCCATGAAAATGTGGGATTTCTTAATCGGTCTCTAACCTTCTGCGCCAACAGATAGAGGGTTTTTGGATACAACAAAAAAGTTCTTTAGTCAAGGCATCCATTCAGGTGGTTATACTTGCAGCAAATTAGCTCTGTTATTGAAGCCTCCCAGCCTATAGAAATTATGTTCTATAGGTTTTAATGCACCACAAGGGTACTAAGGGAGATCTTCCTAGTATAACACAATCAACATCTATTCACTATGGGATTAATCACAATGACATCTTTTATATACCGGTTTGGAAGGGCTTGGCTTTAGCCTATTACCGGTTGGGCAATCCACTCTCACCAACTCTTTTAAAGCTCTGGGAGGTAGCCATGCTAAAGTATTTGTATGGATTTCTCTTACACCCAAGATCCGTGAAGGTGAGGGGAGAGGATACGTCCATGCAATTCCTTGGGATTACAAAAATAGAAGACACTTTAGACACATAAGAAGATGAAAATAATGTTTCTGGATTTATAATCATCCCAAAAGGGTGAGAGCATAATTTCCTGACATTATTGCCATCCCTAAAACATCAGATAGAAGTTCATTTTAAAAGTCTTGCATGTGCGTTCCTATTTTAATAAAACAAAAATAAGATGTAAGTACAATGTTTAACATTCTATCGATCAAGGAAAATTGCAAGATGATTTGTTAGAAGTCTGGAGTTTTAGTCTTCTTTTTCAACGTCCTACAAACCACTATTAGGCTGTAATCAATAAGATAAGCCAAAGAACAATAAATCCCAAAACTCGTCAGCATTAGAAAAATCATAAAATCATAAATCTGATTGCATATTCAGAAAGTAGATGAAAAATTATGCACTTTCAAAAAAATTACACTAAAAAATGTTACCATATGAGCCCGTATGAGGCTCTGAAAGCTGCAAAACAAAGGATTAGACAGGTATAGTGATCAAAACCTGCCATTTCTAATAATTCTAGAATCTAAAACCAGAAAATAACTCAAACCTAGTAATCTTTAGGAAATTCTACCCAACATATAAAAAACATTATACTCAATTTGGATCAAATATGAGCAAGATATGATCATTTCAAGTTAGACTATAAAACCAAAAAGCTCAATGGTGAAGGCAAAGAATTTTCAAACCCTGCTGATGTCAACACACTGTGTGATTAAAATTTACGATTTCATGGCTATCACAGGAGTCCATGCAAAATGATGGTTTGATGAGGTCGTCAAATTTAACACAGTAAAAAAAATAAAAAATTTTGAAAATCTGCCTCGGGTTGCATGCAAGAAAATCCAAAATCTGCCTCGATTTCCATGCAATGGGTCGTGCGGCTTGTTCGGACAATTTTTTTGGGCATAGAATTGATTTTGGGCAAAGATAGGCGTGTTTATAGTCGTTCCACACTGAAATGACGACCCAAACACAATGGTGGAGTGAGATTTGACTCAAAGTAGATGGAAAATAGAATTCAAAGCAAAAGTTAAAATGAGGCCAGTAATTAAATATTCTGCCCCATGGTGGGCGCCAAAAATGTGTGATAAAATGTTGACACGCTTTTGTGAGTCATTATGTCCAAGATTGCTCAAGAATGAGGTCTCAAATGGTGTCTCATAGCTCTCTATTCATGGAGTGCAAGGGTTTATAATGGAGGCCCTCAGTTTAGACCTAGTTTGTGCCCATGCAAGTACACCATAAAATGAGGGATTCAAAGAGGAAAAGCAAAAGTGGTAGTCTCCATGATATTCAAATATGCATGCAAATGAAAATGGAAGCTATTCTATATGATAACAATGCATGAAAGAAAACTAATCTATGAAAGGAAATACACATGCAAGATTAATCTATGAAATGAAATATGAATCTAATCTAACATGCAAGTGCAAGAGTAATCTAAATGGATTGCCATGGATGCATGAGAGAAGAAGACAAGAAAAGTGAAGTTGCAATGTTCAAGCTCAAGTGCTCAAACTCTCCTCCAAAATGGCTCTCGAAACATGTAGCATAACAATAACATAAATTATGGATGCTAAATGAGAAGGAGAGGGCTCCCTATAAAGGAAAGTGTGGAGAGGAATGCATCCTCAAGAGCAATGTGGGATAAATCCCTAAAAAGGGAAGTAAGAGGAAAAATCCCACCACTTAGAAATATGTGCATTCAAAGTCTAGAGAAAAAAGGAATTTTTATTTGATTTATTTCCTTTTTTCATCACAAAGAGAGATTTAGGTGAGGATTTTATTTATTTAATTAAAAGAGGGATTTTCTTAATAAAATAAGATTATTTTGTTTAATTAAAATGGGTTTTTATTTAAATTAAATAAGATTATTTTATTTAATTAAAATGGATGTTTCCTTTTAATTAAATAAGATAATTTTATTTAATTAAAATGGATGTTTTCTTTTAATTAAAAAAGATTATTTTATTTAATTAAAAGGGATGTTTTCTTTTAATGAAATAAGATTATTTTATTTAATTAAAAGAAATGTTTTCTTTTAATTAAATAAGATTATGGATAAAATTATCAAACCTTAGGAAATATTGAAATAATTGAATTAATTATGATTTTATCAAGGAAATTGATTTGAATTGAAAATATTACAAAGCATTGATTCGGGAAATTGATAAATTGATTCTATCATTTGATAAATTGAAGAATGGGGGCCCATAGTCTAGGCGACCATTTTAGGGTGCATACAGTTATAAGATCTATGCATGAGAAAATTCAAGGAAGAAATCTATGGCATAAATTAAGCGGTAAAAGTGAATGTTTTATTTCCAAGAAAAGTGCAAGTTCTGGGGTGATGTCAAAGCCACTAACCGAGTTTCAAGTTTACTGAATAAGTTCAAAATGTTAATCTAACAAATGAGCGTGATTGAAGGAAAACTTAATCAAGAAAATTAAGAGTGAAAAATAGAGTTTATTTAAAGGATGAATTCGAAGAACAAATGGGTGTATAGATGAAGTATTGAAGTGATATTGAGTGATGCATTGAAGAGAAAATAAGTGATAAATCTGACTCTAAGTGAAGAGATTGATGAAGTTTTGATGCCAGTAGTCAGAGAGAGTATAAAGGGATCCAATCAAGGAAGAGGTAGTGGTAGTTTTATAGATCATTTACATATTGTTTCTTATTAGCATTTGTAATAGCAAAATCTCTTAACTGAGTGGACTTAACAGTATTTTGTAAATCATTGATAAAGGTGACATTCTAGAAGAGTGTTCAAAACCCTCTAACCAGGCCACTTCTAATAGGGTAAAGATCTTAACGGGTCTGAGGTCAATTCCCTAACAGGGTCACTTTTAGAAAATGTGTATTGTAATCTTTAACAGGATAAGCTTTTACCTGAGCATACTTTATAAGGGTATTTTCATTTGTGGGTGACCATTCCCACAGACATTTTTCCCAAATTGGGTTTCCTCATTAAATTTTTTGTCAAATGTGTTGAATGATTCATGCGTATTCTATTTACTATTTATTCAAGTTACTACTTAATTTATTAAAGATATTTGGTGATTCATTTGTTGTTGTTGTTTATCCTATCAAGTTGAATTAGAGTTGAGTTTTTAAGTATAAAGTATCATAGTTTTCTAATTCACCCCCCTCAATAATCCAACAATTGGTATTAGAGATAAGTAATCCAAGAGATAATTTTAAAAGGAATTGAGTTAAAGATCCCAAGATGTATAAGAGGGAGGCACATAAGTTGAATAAGGATAACCTATCTTCATGGAAAAACTGAATGAGGGTGCACCTATCTGATATTGGATATTATGCAATATATTATGTTGAAAATGAGTATAGACCACCGAAAATTGGTCCCTTGACAGTTGAGTAGATAAGAGAAAAACAAGACAACACACAAGCAATGATTGAGATATCGTCTTCTCTCACCGACCTACAATTCAATGACATTATAGGATGTGATACACCAAAGCAGATGTGTGATAGGATTGAATTGATACATGGTGGAGATCGACATGTTATGAAGGAAAAAGTTGAAAGCTTAAGAGGGAAATTTGATTCTATGAGAATAAAGGAAGGAGAAAATGTTACACTATACAACACTAGAATACAGGAAACTATGAATGCTATTAGAGGTGTTGGAGGTCAAATTAATGAAGAAGATGTGACAAGAAAACTGTTAAGAATATTTTTACCTCTGTATTCCATCTGAGTGTCTACAATAAAATAACTAAGATCTATTCCTCAGATGACCGTTTCACTAGATGCTACTAATGGTAAGTTGATTTCTTTTGAGCTTAATGATTTTGATAATAGTTTACCTGCTACTGCTGGGATTGAGTATGCATTCAAATCATCTTTAAATATTGTAATTTCTAGTGAGTCTAGACCTAATGATGTTTATGCAAGTAGTGCTAGCATGAAATATTCTATAGTTGCAAGAGTGGGTTAAAAGAAGTGTATGTTGAATATGAAGTAAATGAAAGAGAATTTGAAGCCCTAATAGCTATTAGGATACATAGAGGTAAAGAAAAATACCAAGATAAGTTACCCTTTAAATTCTTTAAATGTTATAAGTTTGGACATATTAATTCTAGATGCACTGACAATCACATTGATGAGAAGAAAGACAACTGAGATGAAAACAAAAGATAAAATAGATTCGAGAAATTCTAAGATTACAAAAAATAAAGGTAATATTTCATGTCATATTGTTAATGAAGGACTAACCGATGATGACAAAGATGATGATGTCAAAGAAGATGTTTTATATGTCATTATCAAGGACAATTCTGATGAAGAAAAGATAGAATAAAAATCCCTAAAATCACATGTAAGTAAAAATGATACTTGGATTATAGAGAGTGGGTGTTCACATCACATAACTTGTGATACACTTAATTTTATTACTATGGAGGAAAATAATAGACGATATCTTAGATTTGGTAGTGATGCTCCATATCTCGTGAAAGGTAAAGATTGAATAATCATGTTAAATAATACAAGATGTGATGATGTATATTGGGTTGAAATATTAAAGTACAATTCTCTTTTCAACCTTTTAATCTTCTTGGGTACATGATTCTATTTTAAACCTTTTAATCTTCTTGAGTACCCACAATAACTCACATTCAAGATCAGCTTCCACCAAATCTATGTCACTATCCATTTGACTAACAGAATCCTGATTTTCATTAGTGGTTTCAATAGCCATAAATAAACCTTCACATTCCTCACAAATAGAGCTATCAAATTCACTATTAGAAATATCAACAATCAAACTTTTTCCTTTTTAAATGTAAAATTTCTTCTATTATTAAATTTTTTTCAGTTCTTTTATTTATTATCATCATCTTCATTAGGATCACCAAAAGGACATTTTGAAGCAAAGTGGCCAATTTTTCCATAATTAAAGCATTTAAAGGGGAGTTTACCTTTATAAATACCTCAGCCCTTTCTTAACCTTCTTGAAAGATGAGCTTCTAAACCTTCAAGATCTTTAGAATCTAATGATGCTTCTTTAGAATTCTTTAACTATATCATTCCCATGATGAATTTGTTTGAACTCATCCAACACATCTTGAGTGAGTTTATAGTGCATCACTTTTACAAAAAAATCTTTTGAAAAAATATTCAGGATTACAAACTTTGCTTTCATGTTAGTTTCATAGTCCTTCTTAGGATCCTAATTTGTAGGTAGAGTATTGGGTACAATGTATCCATTTAAAAAAAAAGCCCATACATTAACACTTATCGACAGCAGATTGTTTTGCATCATAATCATCCAAAACTCATAATTAGAACCATTAAACTGTTAGTAATAACTGAGAGGGGGGGTGGATTAGTGGCCTCAAAAATTAATCTTTGAATCAACCCTTTAAAACTTATTACCACTTTTCAGCCTCTAGTTATGTTCAGTCCTACAAGATGAATGCCTTGAAATACTTTTCACAAATTACTACTTGTCGAAATGTTTTGTAAAACCTTCTTCTATATGTTTACCGATAAGCAGTCTTTCTATTTACCGAAACATAGTAAATAACTACTGTATACCGATCAATCCAAATTTCCTTAAGTGAAATGAAAAACAATAAAGTAATGACTCATAAACACATAACACATGGATTTTTAAAGTGGAAACCCTGTTAAGGGAAAAACCACTGGGACCGGTACCCCAAATTATCACTCTTCTGAAGTGAGCTTGGTTAAGAGCCAACCCTGTTAAAGGTTACAAACACACTATTAGGTGTGACCTTGTTAGAGGATTTAAAGAATAGTTTGTCACTTAGTATCTGGCATCTAATGCTACCATCCTTGATCAAACACTCACTTGGCCTGTCAATAGGTATCAGGCATATCCAATGCTACTTTATATGAAAAAAAAAATTGATACTCCTTGGGATGTATCTCAATTACAAAAGACTTTTAAGTCATGCTCGGTTAAGAGACTTGATGCTTCAATGGTTAAACTGAAAGAGTAGATTGATTTGTTCACACATACAACTTGAATTGCAGATTTTCAGATCTATTGTAGGTACATTACCTCTCTAATCAATATAATCAATTCAATACCTTTTCTCCACACTTTTCAACTTTGTGATGTTGTTACACTGTTTGTCGATGTCTGCAGAATCTAGCTCTTTCCTCAACTTGTTGATCAGGTGTGAATGAAGACTTTCTTTTCCATTAGAATCTCTTTGGAATCTATTTTTTTTATTCCCTTCACCACCTTCGTAATCAATTAGGTTGTCTCTTTATAGACATGGTTCACCATTTCTTGGCTTTCTTGATCTTGGCGTGATCCATAATTATTTCTAATTAGATTTAAAGAAAAACTCCAGTTTTATCTCGTAGAGATCTTCTTGCCAACTGGAAAAAGCATCTTTAAATCCTTTAATTATCTCTGAATTTACTTTGTTGGTTAAAACAATGATAAGTATTAGTTAAGTCTATTTTTAGCTCTTGATAGCTAAGCATTTTTTCATTTCTGAACTCTCTATTCTGTCGGTCAATAATTTAGTTAGTTATCGGTGATAACTGACTATTCTATTGGTGTTACTTTAGTTGTCTTTGGGATATCCATTCATCGGGAAACACTATAATTCTGTCTGTCAGGTTACTCTATGCTTTGCTCATCAGGAAACACTGTGACTTTTCTCATCGATAATGTTGTGCATTGGCTCATCGGGTTACACTATGACTTTGCTATTTTACTTTGTCCATCGGTGTGCACTTCGTCGGTGTATACAGTCACTTTGTGAATAATTGACTTATATGCATTACTGATAGCATAGCCTTTGATTCATCAGTTCTTTGAAGTCTTTGGCAGTATTTCCATGACCATATAGATTACATCAAGTTGACATCAATGACAATACAATGCATTAACTGATTTAATACCTTGCATAATCATCATCTTAACATCTTCAAATATTCAATCAGTTATATTTTATCAATCACTCCCTTTGGCATTGATGGAGAAACACTACATTATCACACTATATTATTACTAATACAATATGAAATATAACAATTGAAGTTCATCAAACTACCAATCTTATGTACTATAACCGATACAAATATCTGGTCCTCGGTAGGTTCATATCACTTAGATTTGATTCTTGCAAATTTCTTTCTGTCTTCAATCCCTTTACTGGATAGATGTAGAATCTTTCTTTCTGTGATGTGATGTGTTCTTTTCCTATGTCAAAATCTCTCCCTTTCACTGTTCTCTTTTATTTTTATGTCTTTTGACAACAACTCTTTCCCTTTGTATGTACTCTCTTTTTTTGGTTACATCTCTCCCTCTAGTTAATGTGATGGATATAATATCTCCTTGATATAATCTCTCCCTAAGGTGATAATGGATATAATCTCTCCCTTTGACAACAATGACAAACAAATATTTTTGACACTAATGCCAAACAAATCCTTTTTATCCATAATATACTCCTTGAATTTCCCAATCCATCAACAATATAACAACTCTGGTGCTCAAATTAGATAAATACCTTGTTGTGTATAGATTTATCTTTGAAGTCCATCTCTTTGCTTGCATCAACATGAATGATATTCTGATAATATGTAGGATGATGTAGCCTTCTAGTCATCTTACTAACCAGTAGACAAGGGTCTGACCCTTAGTCTCTTTCTCAAGTATTCAAATGCATCCTTGGGAAGTGGCTTGGTGAAGATATCGGCTAATTGTTCCTTTGATTTCACATAATCAAGTATCACCTCCTTTTATTGAACTTTTTATTTCAAATAATGATACTTGATGGCAATATTCTTTGTCTTAGCATGCATGACTAGATTCTTGGAAAAAAAAATTTGCACTTGTATTATCACAATATATAATTACTAGTTCAAGAATTTTCATATGTATACCTTCTAGTAACTGTTTGATCCTTGCAATATTTGAGTAGTTTGTAGTAGCAGCAACATACTTTGCTTCAACAGTAGACTAAGAGATGCATCCTTGCTTCTTGTTGATCCATTTCACAAGTCTGTCACCCATAAAGAATGCTCCTCCAGTTGTGTTCTTTTGGTCATCAATATTTCTAGCCCAATCAGCGTCAGTAAAAACTTGAAGTTCAAATTTGCCTTCTCTTCTATACCATAAGCCATATTCCTCAATATTCTTTAGATATCTTAGGATTCTTTTAACAACAGTCATATGTGATTCCTTGGGACTAGCAGAAAATCTTGCAACTATTCCTACTGCATGTGCAATATTTGGTCTAGTATGTAGAACATACATGTTTTTTCCAATCATTCATCTATACAAAGTCTAATTTACCTTTGATGACTTGTCCTCCTTTGTCAACTTACATCCAATTTCCATTAGTGTTCCAACTGGTTTGGAATCTTCCATCTTGAATATTTTCAACACTTCTTTGATGTATTTGGATTGTGTAATGAAAATACCTTCATCTTGTTGCATGATCTGTAGACCAAGAAAAAACTTGATCTCTCCAAACATAGACATCTCAAACTCTTTTCTCATTTCATTTGCAAATTATTTGCATAGCATATCATTGCCTCCAAATATGATGTCATCAACAAATATCTCAGCAATCAAAATGTTAGCATCAGTATCTTCCTTTAAATAAAGATTACTATTTTCACTAGTCCTTACAAATCCAATACTTATGAGATAGGAATGAAGTCTTTCATACTAAGCTCGGGATGCTGGCTTCAATCCATACAAGGCTTTGTGTAATCTACATACCATGTTCATCTAGTTTGGATCAACAAACCCTTCTGGTTTCTCAATGTATACCTCTTCTTCAAGTATTCTATTTAGGAATGCAGACTTGACATCCATTTGATATACCTTGAATCCTTTACATGCAAAATAAGAAAGTAATATTCTCACTCCTTCTAGCCTAGCAATGGGTGCAAAGGTCTCTCCATAGTCAATCCCTTCTTCTTGTACATACCCATTGCATACTAGTCTTGCTTTATTTCTGGTGACCTCTCCATTCTCATTCATTTTATTCTTGAATATCCATTTTGTACCGATGACATTCTTGTCATCTGGTCTCAATACAAGTGTCCATGTCTTTTTTTTCTATATCTTCTAAATCTCCTCATTCATAGCACTAATCCATTCATTATTATCAAGTGCAGCATTGACAGATTTTGGCTCAAAATCACAAATAATACATCTTGTGTTTAGAGACTTACTTCTGGTTCTCATACCAGCCTTCTTATCTCCAATGATTTGGTTATGTGGATGGTTCCTTCTGATATATCTGGCAAGTACAATTTTAGATCTTTGTCTTTCATCTTGATCATCATTTTTTCCTTCATTATGTTCACCATCACTTTGTACATCATCTTGAGCAATATCCTGATTATTAGTATTTGCAGCTTGATGCTCGGGTGCAATGATCTATTGCTTGGGAGCTATACATTATTTCTCGGGTAGAGTGTCAGGTTTTCATTGTAGACAAACATGTTGTAGTCCTCTGGTTCTTTTGTGCTTTCCTTTTCATTCTTCTCTACAAATTCATCTATGTTTACATTTGCACTTTCAACAATTTTGTTAGAGGCTTTATTGAGACATTTATAAGACTTGCTCTTGGTGGAATACCCTAGAAAGATTCCTTCATCACTTTTGGAGTCAAGCTTTCCATTTCTATCATCTTTTAAGATATAACATTGACTACCAAAAATTTTGAAGTAACTTACATTGGGTGTGTAGCCATACCATAGCTCATAAGGTGTCTTCTTGGTGTCTTTCTTCAATTGTACTCTATTCAATGTGTAAACAGAAGTACTGACAGCTTCCCTCCAGAAGATTTGGGTGATGCCTCTCTCTATCATTAGTTTTCTTGCACAATCAACAATGGATATGTTCCTTCTTTCAAAAATACCTTTTTGTTGTGGTGTTCTCGGTGCAAAGACCTGTCTTTTGACTCCATGCTCATTATAAAATTTAGTGAATTAATCTGAAATAAATTCCCCTTCTCTATCTAATCTTAAGCATTTCAATTCTTTACCACTTTGTTTCTCTACCATTGCTTTGTACCATTTAAACATCTTGAATGCTTCAGATTTATCTTTTAGAAACATTACTATCATCATTCTAGAGTAATCATCAACAAAGAGAATAAAATATCTATCGCCATAATAACTCTTTTTCCTCATAGGTCGACATAGGTCAGCATAGACTAATTCTAGAATGGCATTAGATTTATGGATTTTTCTTTTGAAACTAGAATTTGTCATCTTACCTTTTTGACAATTTTTGCACATGATATTGTCAGGCTTAATTGTCGTCGATAAGCCTCATACATTTCTTTTTCTGCTTATCTTTATCATGTTGTTAAAGTTCACATGACACAATATTTTGTGCCATAAACATTTATCTTTGTTTCTAGCCATTAAGCAAGTGGTGTCAGTATCATTTAGATAGAATAAGTTACCTTTTGTCTGCTCACTGGTACCAATCAAACTTCTTGATTTATTGAAGATCTTTGCCTTCTTATTTTCAAATGCTACTTTGTGACCTAAATTATTCAAATTTGAAACACTCAATAGATTATAATTCAATTCTTTCACCCAATAAGAATTTTCACATTTTATCAGGTTATTCAACATTATGGTTCCTTTACCTTCAACTGGACAAGGTGTGTCATTACCCATTCTTACTGAACCACCATTGTAGTATTCAAAAGTATCAAACTTTTGTTTGTCACTGGTCATATGTGCAGCCACTATCTATGATCCAGACATCATTTTTACTAACTTTAGAGATGACTGAAGTTTCTACATACCTTTCTTCATCATCATCTGAATCATCTTTTACTTCCACAAATACCATCTCGATGTCTTCATCAAATCTGGTGTCAGTATCATCATCTTTGCATTTAACTAGGTAATTGGCCTTCTTTCCTTTGTCCTTCTAGTGTCGGGTATCTTTTCTTTCTGATTGTCGGTTGCTTCTGTAATCACCTCTGTCAAACTTCTTTTCAAATGACCTGTCATTACTTCTGTCATCTTTTCTTCTGTTAGGACATCTTGCAACAAAGTGTCCAATATCTTTACAACTAAAATGAAAAATTAGTAATTTAATTTTGTATCTAGCTTTGCCTCTCTACATTCTTCTAGCCATAAGTACTTCAATTTCATTAAGGTATTCTTCTTCACTATCTTTTCTCATAGTGTGTTTATGACTTGATTTACTTATTCTCAAAGAAGATTTGAATGTAGACTCTATGTTTGGTAAGACACTATTATCAAAGTTGGTTTATCTCAAATGAAATCAGTCTTTGAATCAAACTATCTAGAGTAACATTGCTATTTGCTACTACTCTCATTTCTTGTATGGCAGATACTCTAATAGCATAAGGAGGCAGAAAGGTTCTTAGAATATTACTTACCATTGTATCTTCATCTAGTACACCTCCAACTCCTCAGATTACAATGATTACCTCTTTGATTCTTGTGTTGTATAGTGTAATGTTTTCACCTTATTTCATTCTGAGATCATCAAAATTTCCTCTAAGGCTTTCTACCTTGGCTCTCAGAACATTTTTGTCACCACCATGTACAAGCTTCAATTTGCCCCATATCTGCTTTGCAGTTATACATGCTTTGACATATTCAAATTCAGCATCAGAGAGTGAGGAAGCAAGCTCTATCATCATGCAGTTGTGCTCATGCTTCTCTCTCGTTTGTTCAACTATGGGTGCTCCTATGGGAAACACATATTCAGTATCTAAGTATTGACTAACATCATTTCCAATAAATGATAAGTGGAGTCTTATTCTACTTTTCCATGAAGCAAAGTTGTCTTTGTTCAACGTCGGCACATCTCATCCATTTAGCTTGTGATCTTTAGCTTAGGTCTTGAAACCTTCCTTCTAAGCACACAAGCTCTGATACCAATTTCTAGTAATAACTAAGAGGGGGGTGAATCAGTGGCCTCAAATATTAATCCTTAAATCAACCCTTTAAAAATTATTACCACTTTTGAGCCTCTAGTTATATTCTACCCTACAAGATGAATGCCTTGAAATACTTTTAACAAATTACTACTTGTCAGAATGCTTTGTAAAATCTTCTTCTATATGTTTACCGATAAGCAATCTTTCTATTTACCGAAACACAGTAAATAACTACTGTATACCGATCAATCTAGATTTACTTAAGTGAAATGCAAAACAATAAAGTAATGAATCATAGACACATAACACATAGATTTTTAACGTGGAAACCTTGTTAAGGGAAAAACCACTAGGACCGGTACCCCAAATTTTTAGTCTTATGAAGTGATCTTGATTAAGAGCCAACCCTATTAAAGGTTACAAACACACTATTAGGTGTGACCTTGTTAGAGGATTTAAAGAATAGTTTGTCACTTAGTATCTAGAATCTAATGCTACCATCCTTGATCAAACACTCACTTGGCTTGTTAATATGTATCGGGCATATCCAATGCTACTTTCTATGATCAAATTTTTTGATACTCCTTGAGATGTATCTATATTAGAAAAGACTTAAGTCCTTCTCAGTTAAGAGACTTGATGCTTCAATGGTTAAACTAAAATAATTAATTAATCTATTCACACATACAACTTGAATTGTAGCTTTTCAGATCTATTGTAAGTGCATTACCTCTCAAATTAATATAATCAATTCAATACCTTTTCTCCACACTGTTCTACTCTGTGATGTTGTTTAACTATGCGTTGGTGTCTGCAGAATCTAGCTCTTTCCTCAACTTGTTGATCAGGTCTGAATGAGGACTTTCTTCTCCTTCAGAATCTATTCAACATCTATTCTTTTTGTTCATCCCCTTCACCACCTTCATAATGAACTAGGTTGTCTCTTTATAGACATGGTTCACCATTTCTTGGCTTTCTTGATCTTGGCGTGATTCACAATTCTCGCCAATTAGATTTAAAGAAAAACTCTATTTTTATCTTGTAGAGATCCTCTTGCCAACTGGGCAAAGTAGCTTTAAATCCTTTACTTATCTTCGGCTTTATTTTGTTGATTAAAACAATGATAAGTATCAGTTAAGTCTATTTTGAGCTCTTGAGAGCTAAGAATTTTGTCATTTTTGAACTCTCTATTATTTCGGTCAATACTTCTATTAGTTATCAGTGATAACTAACTGTTCCATCGGTGTGACTTCAGTTGTCTTCAGGATCTCCATCCATCGCACAATACTATAATTATATCTGTCAGGTTACTTTGTGCTTCTCTCATCGGGAAACACTATGACTTTTCTCTTCGGTAATGTTATGCATTTGCTTGTCGAGTAACACTGTGAATTTTCTCTTTTACTTTGTTTGTCAGTGTGCACTCCGTCAGTGTATACAGACACTTTGTGAATACTTGACTTATATGCATTACTGATAGCATAGCCTTTGATTCATCAGTTCTTTGAAGTCTTTGGTAGTATGTCCATGACCATACAGATTATATCAAGTTGATATCAATGACAATACAATGCATTAACATATTTAATGTCTTGCATGATCATCAACTTAACATCTTCAAGCATTCAATCAATTATAGTGCTTCATAAACATGGGTAAGATTTTGATGAATTATATTGAACAATTATTAATGAGTATTCCACTATCCAAGATTTTCCTAAGGCTATTAAACTGAGTACTAGGCACCTTTCTCTAATACCACTTGTGGTTATGTGCAAGATCATGAGGGGCCAAAAGTGGCAATGTGAAAAACAATCTACTTTTCACTCATCCAAAAGCGCATGAAAATGTTTGTTGTCTTTTTAGTAGGCCTAGGTGTCAGTACACCTAGGAAAACCTGACACCAAAGCACAAGCCTAATTGGGTACATGAAAAAATTGGGTACCTAATTTTTTTGGGTACCCGAAACCTGTGGCATAAATCAAAACTCGTGAGCCAATTTTCTCATTTCTCTCATCATTTTGGGTTTGGAAAATGGCACTAAATTTCCTATACATGTTTTTTCGGGTACCTGATTGCTCTAACAACAAATTTGACTCCACAGTTTATCTAGTAAGTAAATTATTGCAATATCTTGATTAATTTCTTTCATTTTTATGTTAAATATAGTTTTTTTGGTTAAAATGGGGTTTTATATTGATTTTTTTTAAAATATATGAAATCAATTTGAAATTTATATTTGTATATTATTTAATCATGCATGGCTGACAACAATGAAGATAATAACCCTCCCCCACCAAATAATGATCCCCAAAGCAATCTAGAACCACTTCAAAACCCTCAATCTTTCGAGGATTTGATACAAGAGAATTTCAACACTATACAGGGCTTCAAAAACATGTATCAGAATATACCTACGTTAGCTCCTATGCTTGCCACCCTAAATACCATTGTTGAAAACATTGAAACCCTTATGCAGCAACATAATGCTGCTCTTCATTGGCGTGATGATATGCACGCCCAATTTGATGATGGGCTTGACCATGATGGGGTTGCGGCCCTTAATATAACTAAGGAAGCTATAGCCTCCCTTTTTGTTAATCTTAAAACCAGATTAAAAGTTTACCCCAAAAAGCTCAAATTATTAATAAAATGGTGCACAAATGAAGCAATGCACACACAATTTTGAGATTGTTGGTGGATGGTTTTTGATAAACCACCCCATAGCAATTTGGATCTCCTTTTCTATTTCATAAAAAAATTGTATGTTGAGTTTGTGCTTGGTCACAATGTTAATTATTGGAGCATTAGGCCCAACATGGGTGTAGGCGGAGGAGCTCCTCAGACTAGGCCATTTTCCCAGTGCAAAAAGGCCACTACATTTGTCCCCCCCACTGATATCTCACCCCCTCCTCCAGTGTAGCATCCCGATATCATTGTAGAGGCTACCTCATAGATTATTAGGGCCATTCACATTTTGAGTGATCAGTTGATCACGCAGACTAGGTCATTGTTGCCTCCTGGTGTGGATGATGTTGGCGCATCGACATCTAGCAGTAGTTCACATGTATGTGTGCCTCATACTTGCATTATGTGCAAGAATTTGTGTCTTGGACCGCTTACTGATGTTGATACATATCAGTATGTTATTGATGAGGAGGACACAAGAGACGGAGCTATAGAGGTTGCAACATCTCATGGAGCATCTGCGTCTCATGAGAGTGCTGAGGAGGGGTATGTAGAGCCATGGAGTCCTATTGATATGGTAATATTAAACATTATAAATAAATTTGTCACATGACTTATTTAATTTAAAAATAATTTATTTCTTTAGATTAGTTTTAATGGTTACATGCACTTATGTATATATATTTGGTCCGTTTATGTTCAGTCGATGGCAGAGGAAGAGTTGAGACAAGTGGCTGACTCCACACTTTCAGCCATTTCATTTGGCCTTGACACCTATATGGTATATTATAAAGTATGTACCCATTAGTTTTTTTTATATCATTTGGTGTACATGCTGAAATCTCTATCAATTAGAGCAATAAAATTCATACATTTACTAATTGTATAGTTAGAAAATGGAAGCACTTCCTTCTTAGACTTGTTTAGCCTTTCGAGTGAGTGGTTTGGGGTCATGAAAATTGCCTAGAATGGGTTCATGATCTTGACATGGATTCCCCCCTATTCTATCCTTCTTTCCACTCTTGTTTATCCTAATTTCTGCATTCTGAACTGCAGACTGGTGATTCTGGGCTTCAGGGTCAGGGTCGACCTTTTAGGTCTATGTCGACCTCAACCTTGACCTAGGTCAAGGTCGACCCTAACCTAGGTCAAGGTTGACCTCAACCCTAACCTAGGTCAAGGTCAACCTTGACCCTGACCTAGGTCAAGGTCGACCTTGACCTTGACCCAGGGTTCAGATCCTGGGGTCTCACAGTTTCCAGATGTTGGTCTTTGCAAAAAGTGTTTTCTCGCTTCCGGGTCGGCTGTTTTGGGTTTTGAAGCATCATTTCCTAAATTATATTTAATATAGGTCCTCTCCTAGGGGTAAAGGCTTTAATGGGAATTTAATTATCCTATGTCGGCCTCCTTAGAAGATTGTGCCCTAGTTTCATATAAAAGGGAGCCTTCTCCTCTCATTTTCTCTAAGTCTTCTAATCGTGATCAAGCATTCTCAAACTATCTTCAAGTTTGATTCAAGCAAGCTAAGGAGAAATATTTCAAGAAATAATTCATCCATTCAAGCATCTATTTTCATGAAGGAGATCCATTGGAGGCCATTGAAGGATTCAAGCTACATAGTGCCCTTTTGGTGATCTCTCCATCCACCTTCTTCCAAGCCTATTCCAAATTCAATAACCCATTCAAGACTTGGTGTTGGAGATCTACAAGCAAGAGATTAAAGACATCCTACCTTTCTAAATTTCACATTTTGAAGCATACTTGTGGATCCAAGGATTCGAATCCACCATAAGGACTTTTACAAGCAAGGTGAATTTAAGCATTTACTTTGTCTATTTCTACAATTTCAATTACATATATTTGAGGTTAATTCCAAAACCAAGGTTTGACCAAGGAAAACCCCTCCCCCACAACAAATAATATACTTTTTCTTGTAGGTACATGTTTAGAATAGCAGATTTGAGACCAGATCTAGATACCCTTTTCGGCTTTCTTTTAGACGGCGTGAACAGATTCTTTGTCGGACCTATGCAGGTCAGGGTTGATATTATTGGGTCAGGGTTGACATTTGTGGCCAAGGTCGACCTTTTTCATAAGACGACATCAGAATGGAAAAATATTTATGGGTTTTTTTTGTCTCTGCATTCCGGTTCGGGATCATCTGTCAATTTTTCTAGAAACAGTCTACAGACCTCAGAAAATAGTGTTCTTTGATCTCCAATTCTTTAAGGTTAGTACACTTCTATATCTTCAATTACTATCATATATCATATCTATACATATAATTAACATAATTTAAGATATCCTTCTTGTTATTCTCCTTTCTTAATAGTTGATTCATTTGTGCATTATCCCTTCCTTTGGGTTGATCAACTTGGATCTCCATTTGTGCATTTGAGGATAAAAGAGGAGCATCTTATCTTCTCCCTAATCACAATTGCAATACACAATCAATACAATTCAATTAAATATAAGGTAGGGTTAAGAAAATTAACATACTCTAAGAAAATCAAATAATAATTAACAATCAAACCACCTTATCCCCTTCCAACACCTTACATTTTGGTAAAAACCTCTATTTTATACGTTACACTAATATATTGACATCTTATTGTACTCTTGCAGGTCTCATCTGATGTCAGTGGGGGGCATAAGGGGGTTCCTTCCTCATGTGTTGACAAAGGAAAGGTAATTAGTTTTTTAAGATTAATTATGCATTCATATGTATTTTACTTGTGCGTAGTAATAAATATTTTACATGCACTTTATTGTATAGGGTGTGGCTCATGACGATGTCCCGACACAGGCTCGGGAGCCTGGGCTCAGAGGCATCTCAATTTGGAGTGATAGCCCGATTGTACGTAGATTTGTACATATTTTTATTTGTATTTTGTAACTAGGGTTGTTATGATGAAGTACATTTATATATAATTGACTATCTTTTTTACTCTCATAGGTTACTCCTAGTGCGAGAGA
>MU223437.1:2529233-2557062 GCA_018584345.1 Thuja plicata | reverse complement strand
AGAAGAAGAGGTAGAACAACCTCAACCTCAGCCCTTGAGGAGATCCATGAGAGAAAGAAAGCAGCTAGAGAGGTTTGGATTTTCTATGTTAGATTCCAGTTGTGCTTATGCCTTGATTACAAACACTAATGAGCCTAGATCTATGAAAGAGGCTATAGGTATGGAAGATGAAGGTTCCTAGATTGAGGCCATGGATGATGAGATGACTTCATTGGAGAATAAAAAAACTTGGGACCTAGTACCTTTTCCTAAAGGACGAAAACCTGTTGGAAGCAAATGGGTGTTTAAGAAGAAATTTTGTGCAGATGGTAGTGTTGAGAGGTATAAGGCCAGATTGGTTGCAAAGGGGTATTCACAGGTGGAGGGAATTGATTATGGTAAAATATTCTCTCCTATTGCAAAGCTTACATCCATTAGATTTATGTTATATCTAGTAGCATCGTATGATTTAGAGGTAGAACAGATGGATGTGAAGACAACTTTCCTTCATGGTGATTTTGAGGAAGAGATCTATATGTCATAGCCTGAGCACTATATTCAGAATGGTAAAGAGTCTTTGGTTTGTAGATTAAAGAAGTCTCTGTATGGTTTGAAACAATCTCCTAGGATGTGGTACCTTAAATTTGATGCCTTTGTGTTGTCGATTGGTTTTCTAAGATCGAAATAAGATCATTGTGTTTATTTCAAAGTTGACAATGATCGCCTTCTTATTATTGCATTATATGTTGATGATATGTTGTTGATTGGGAAGGGTATGGGTATGATTTCTTATTTGAAGTCTCAGTTGTCAGCATAGTTTGAGATGAAATATCTAGGGGCAGCCAGGTATATTTTGGGTATGGAAATCAGTAGAGATAGGTCTAACAAAAAAATTTGGTTGAGTCAGAGTAAGTATGTGAAGTCTATGTTGGATAGGTTTAGCATGGAAGATTACAGACCATTGTGTGTTCCTGTTTCTATGGGAACAAAGTTATCTGTCGATGGTTGTCCAAAATCTCCTAGTGAGGTGGAGGACATGACCAAAGTACCTTATGTGAGTGCAGTTGGAAGTCTTATGTATGCTATGGTTTGTACTAGACAAGACATTGCCTAAGCAGTGGGAGTCCTGAGTCAGTTTATGGATAAACCTAGATGGGTACATTGGGATGCAGTTAAGAGAGTGTTTAGATATTTGAAGGGTACATCAGAGTATTCCATATGCTATCATGGAAACTCTTCTAGAGCTTCGCATTCAGTTTGTATTCATGGGTTTGTGGATTCAAATTGGGCAGGTGGCATTGACAGCAAGAGATCCACCAGTGCCTATGTGTTCACTATGTTTGGTGGTGCCATCAGTTGGATGAGTAAGTGAAAACCTATGGTTGCTTTTTCCATGACAGAAGAAGAGTACATTGTAGCTACTCATGCTTGTAAGGAATCCATTTGTCTTGAGAGACTGTGTTCGGATGTTGGTGTTGATGCAGGACATATTACAATTTATTGTGAGAGTCAGAGTGCTATTTGCCTTGTGGAGAATCCAACTTTCCATGCCAGAACCAAGCACATTGATGCGCGGTTTCAATTTGTGAGAGATATGGTAGAGGATGGAAAGGTAAGTTTGGAGAAGGTAGACACAGTAAAGAATGTTGCGAATGCATTGACAAAACTTGTGGGCACAGAGAAGTTCAGATGGTGTTCAGAGTCTATGGGCCTCTCAGCCTATAGCAATTAAATCTTGTTATTTCCTTTGACTCTTACAAGGTGTTTGACAAGTGGGAGAATGTTAGGAATAAGGTGTCTCAACCTTGTATATTTTCCTTACATTTGATATTTTCCAAATGTCGGCACTTTGGACAATTTGTAAGGTAATCATGACTGAAATGGTTATGACGGATTCCTATGATGGTAATTAATATTTGTAAGAGCTAATTGTGGAAGTTTTGATGACGAGTGAAGACATGCAAGACATGTGGCAACTAATCAGTTGAGTACTCTACACTCTTCGGCAATCATGGGGTTCTGGTTCCTATTTTCTCAAAGAATGGTAAAACCCTAATACGGCTCCTTTTGGAAGTTTCCCTAAAAAGTGAAGCACATGATATATGCATTTTTTAGGGTTGCAAATCAAAGAGAAGTTAGTGTATTGTTGAAACATTTTTATGTTGCCGATTTTGTCTTCAAGTGTCGATTATCTCCTGAAAGAACTTGCATTGCAAGTGTATTGTAAACAATATTAGTTTTGATTAATATATTGTGCAGGTTTTTGAGTGTTGGGCTTTATTACCGAAAGGTTTTCCCCAGGGTAAATCATTGTGTCATTCTCATTTTTCTATGTATGCATGTTATTTTATTATCATTCTGTATTTGCTAAGGGTTAAATATGAATTTGCACAATCCTCTTCTCGAGAGTTTAGCGTAGGGAACTATTTTCTGCACACTTAGTTTCCTTTCAATTTCCAATTACAATTCACATCAAAGTTGAAATGGATAGAGCCCTTAGGTCTTCCATTTAGCACCCAAATCAACCTTTGATTTTTAAACATTTTGACTTTTGTTATTGGCACCTACCATTTCTCACGTAAGTAGGTCCTAAGTATTCTTGGGCAGCTAAGTAACAGCCCTCCAGCATCGTAATCCATCCATCTACAATCCTACAACATCCATAGAATCAGAAACCGAATTCCCTTCCCTATAAATATGTTTTTTAGTGGACTTACTAAAATAACCAATCACACATTTTATATGAGACAGGATAGGGTTAACTCTCAAACCATCCTGGGATTTTCCACAAATAACCTCAACAATAATCTTGGAATCCCCTTCAATTTCAATACTAGTGTAGCCCAAGTTAAGAGAAAAATTTATCCCCCATAAGAGAGCCATACCCTCCGCCTGGTTAACCGAGTGGTCAATGAGGGGACCAGCATAAGAGGCCACCATTCTCCCCCATTGATCATGTATGATTTCTCCTCTATCTTGTAGCCTGCCTTAGATAGACCCATCAAAATTAAGTTTGAGCCAAGAGGCCTGAGGGGGATCCCACACAGTCTCATTTAAATAGTGCATATTATGATTTTTATATAAGCAGTAGCAAGAGGGTGCTGACCCAAGGTACAATAGGAAGCTGACTAGAATAGAATTGACATCATATTAAATCAGCCAAGAAAGAAACATGAAGAAAAGTAAACATCATCTACCTCTATCAAAAACTAAAATACAGAAGCTAAACCAGTAGCATAAAGTATCAGAACCCCAAATACAAATAGTATTAAGGTCTAGCAGACAAAAAATTAAACCATGCCACACAGAGCCATTAACCAAAATTAAAGTCTTAAGCTTAAAACTATAATTAAAGAAATTAGCTCAACTCTAGAGTTTGGGGGCAGCAATGCAACAAAACCCCTTACCACCTTGCACCATCAGTTGGATCCTTTGTTGTCCCATAAGTGATTTGACAACAGCAACTCCGCCCACTCCTCGTTTAGAAACTTGAAGAGTTCACGATTTCCTTCAACATACTCCTTCCCAACAGAGGCCTTCTCGTTCAGCAAACAAAGGGTGGTGGATGAGGCATGCATGACCTTGAGGGAAATTTGTAGACATCTTCTAGCCTCTTGTTAGTATTGGCCAGGTCCCCGCTTAGTTTAGCCACCAGATTTCCCAGATTAACAATATTGTACTTGATTTTCCCACCCAGGCCATTACCCGTAGCACCTTTAGGGTTCTCTGCCATAGTGTCAAGGGTGGTATCTTCCTTGCCCTATTCAGGCACAATATTGTGGATGGTATTTGTTCCCTCCTCATGGTCAAAATTATTCTAGTTTTCATCTCCACTGGGAGATTCCACCGAGACATCCTCTTTATCAAATAATTCCTCCATAGCTCCTTTTCCCCTCTCCTTGGCAATCCGAGAGGACTAGTGGGTACTGCTAGATTGGGGGTCAGTGTTCTGAGGGCCCTCTGGGTTGATGTAATTTTTTTTCCATTTTTTGGAAGGCTGGGGGGAATCCTAATTGGTTTCAGAGGACGTATGACTAGAAGCAGGGGTAGAGCCTCCAATAGAACCAGAGGGCATAGCAAGGCCCTGGTTGAGGGAGACTGAGGGTGACATATTCTACTGGGAAGCTTGGGTAATTTCCATGATAATAGGAGGGTAGAGGGTGCGGTGAAATGGTAGACTCTAAAAATAAGCCCCTGGTGGAGGTAAATAGGTGTCTTTCCCAGAGAAATTGACTCATTCATAGCAGACACAATCGATTCAAAAGAATGCAATAGATAAAATGGCAAGGAGATCAACAACTTGTGCTTGAGGTAGTTTAAAAAAAGGGAGGTGGTAATTATAAAATGTACCAAAATGACCCTCCAGGGTGAAGTACTTCATGACCATCTTGCACATCTTCGACCATAATTCAGGCAGGTTTGTGGTGGTGTATCTACCATTTTTGGACACCGGCTTGTCGTCCTTAGCAAAAAACTGATCAAACTCCATTTTTACCTATGTTTTAGTTGTTTTCTTCCATTTCTAACCTGTAGTAGGAATACCAGTGGCTTTTTCTATGACCTCCTCATTGATCTCGAACATGATTCTGTTTATGGTGACCCTTCTCTCATTCCAGGTTTTGGAAAATTGTCGAGAGCTCATTTCATCGTGTCGAGCCAGGCATTTCATGGAGGGAAAAATCCTTCCTTCTTTGCACAAGTACATAACCATAGGCTTTGAAGAAAAACCCTCCTCAATCTTATCTGGTTTGATTCTGTTTACATCACCACCAATATTCGCAGAGCTCTTAAGCATAGCCCACACCCAGAAAAAAGCTTTCTTCCAAGGCTAGCTAGATAAGAAACCCTCCAAGACATAGCACCCAAACAAACCAAAGAAAAAATTTAGAGCAGAGCAGTTGTGTGAAATGGCATAGTTCAAATTATTTCTTATCCCTAAAATTTTGTCATTTTGTGAGCCATAACTATGATAATAATTGCAATTAGCCTCGAAAAACACCGCCAAAGATGCCACCGGGGTTAACACATGGGAACAGTGCTATAAACTGTAATCGATATCAATGAAATCCTCACCAAATCTTTTATTATTGTCTGAAAATTGCACTTGATTCAAATGCCACTTAAAGACATAATGGTACTTTATGGGAAAAGTGATGCTAGCAGGCAACGTCCACTGCCAAGAGGAATTGGAGAACCCATTAGTGGAGGCCACGTGGCATTACAAACTACAATGCGCATCAAAGTTGAAATGGATATAGCCCTTAGGTCTTCCATTTAGCACCCAAATCAACCTTTAATTTTAAACATCTGACTTTTGTCATTGGCACCTCCCATTTCCCATGTAAGCAGGTCCTAAGTATTCTTGGGCAGCTGAGTAACAACCCTCCAACATTGTAATCCATCCATCTGCAATCCTATAGTAGCCATAGAATCAGCAACCGAATTCCCTTCCCTATAAATATGTTTTTTAGTGGACTTACTAAAATAACCAATCAGACTTTTTATATCAAAAAAGATAGGCTCAACTCTCCAAATAGCCTAGGAGTTTCTACAAACATCCTCAACAATAATCTTGGAATCCCCTTCAATTTCAATACTAGTGCAACCCAAGTTAAGAGAAAAATTTAGCCCCCATACGAGAGCCATACTCTCCACCTGGTTAACCAAGTGGTCAATGAGGGGACCAGCATAAGTAGACAACATTCTCCCCGACTGATCATGTATGATTCCCCCTCCATCTTGTAGCCCACCCTGGGCAAACCCATCAAAATTAAGTTTGTGCCAAGAGGCCTGAGGGGGATCCCAAATAGTCTCATTTGTAGCTCTAAGTTTGGTGTTGTCAAATCTGGAAAACCCCTTACCCATTCCCCTATCTTTAGCAATCTTCCAGTCAAAATTACTGGGGGGAGATTTGGGCTTTTCCAACTTCCCACCAACATATTTTCCTGTAAAATTTTATACCCAAGATAGAAGAAATCCTTTATAGTGAGTTTCATATCTCTAAATATCTTGTTATTGCGCTCCTTCCAAATGACCCATCAAAATATAGGGGGATTTGGTTCCACATGAGTTTTATCGGTGGGTGTTGTGAAGGCGAGTGTCATTCCAATAGCATATCCCGGATGCTATGGTTTGAAACCCAAGGAAGGTTGAGTCTAGATAGGATCTCCTGCCATATCCTATCAGTGAACTCACAGTGAAGCATAATATGGTTAGTACATAATGCAGATTATGTTAACAAAATGCCTTTGACATGTATTGGGTGTCAAATCAAAGCCAACAATTAAAACATAGAAATATTCTAGTTTTTTTATGAGGTGTCAACCCCACCCTATAAGACTTTAATGGTTTTGGGAATATGCATAAAAATAGACTTTAAAATTTATACTATGTCCTGGTCCAAGGTTAGGTCTAAATCCATCTTTAAGAAATTTATCAGTGGGCCATTAGAGTTGTGATGAACATGGTACATGGGAACAGGTCCTAACTGCATATAGAATCTTAATATTTATACATTAAGAATGTATTTTGTGTGGCATGTAACTGGGAGTAGGTTGAATTAAGGACATGAAACTAATGCTCCAAGTTGTAATAAAGGTTGAATATCCACATACCAATGAAGGAGCCTTATGTCATACTATAGACCATGAAAGATAGATGGAATTAAATTTTTGGAAATAAGTATCATGTACATACACAAAACTAAAGTTTATGGAGAGTTTTTTTGTCTTCTTTATGGAACCTAGAGTTTGAGCATAGCCATGAACTTTAGACAAACTCTACGTTTGAGTAGGGGCACAAGCTTTAAGTATAGTTTGGTCTAGCCCATGTTGTTTGTTGAAGGGAATATTTTTTCAAGGTTTTAGGACTCCTAATTAGGTTCCAAATTCACAATAAATCCATCAATTTTACTCATGATTAGTTTATCACGTAAGCCTAAAACACACATTTTTATTTTTGAATTTTTGTAACTTCATGAAACATGCCTAATGCTTTAGTAGAGATGCTAAGAAGGTAGACTAACAATTTTGGTTATCCTATATCTTCTCCATGCCTCAAGTTTAATGTCATCCTTAGCCTCTTATCCCAGGATAAAATTAAGTGTTTGACTTCTCTCAATTTGTATTGAGCTTTGGTGCGCATGTCAAGTGTTTGATCAAATATTAGGTCATGTTGACCATGCAATTTGGTTATGTGTCTTAATACCACTTTTGTTATGCAAAAAAGTAAAAATGGTTTAAGTTTTTCCATGAATATTTTGAGAAAAATATTGGGGCATTAGAATAAGAGAGTTGAAACATAAAAACTCTTTAACTCAAAGTTGAAACCCAAGGTATACACTGCCTCATAAATAATTTAAATATTTTGCAAGCAATTTGACCAATAATAGTTGTATCATATAAATCGGTTTTCTTATAGTATTTGAAAAAAAAATGATTTGAATTAATAAGACAAGTATAAGGGTGCATTTATAGTGTGAGGAACAATTTACACCTACAATCTACTTCAACATAAATGTGTATAATTATTATTACCGCATCGTCATCCTTTATTATTGTAGACATAGAAAAGAAAAACACACCTGAGAATACTCACCTTTGGACTGATGTGGGGTTATAAAAGAGTTGAAGCATGAAACCCTTTTAAGTAAGTCAAAACTCTAATACCAATATCATAATCTTGAAACGCACAATATAAAATTTATAGACGTAATATCAATCAATAGTAAATGCAATGCCTAATATATGTTTATAATTGATGATGCTTCTAGCCTTCTAGTATAAATATTTTAAACGATAGATGATGTATGTATAATGTACATTATGTTTGAACTTGTTTTAAATAAACAACACCATACACTAAATTTGAATTTTTTGGCATCACACCTAACAAATAATAATAACATTATATGAAAATGTTAGTTTAAAATACGTAATATATATCTGAATTCATGAATTACACATTACACCTATACACATTAATCATGAATTCATGATTGTGTGACAAGGACAAAATTACACCTATACTCCACTTAAGGGTGTAAAATTGCATGCATCGCTACAATTTCATCCTCTATTATTGCAGACGTCTACAAGAAAAACACAAATAAAGATACTCACTTTAAGAATAGTGTGAAGTGAAAGAGAGTTGAATCGAGCAACTTCTTTAACTCAAAGTCAAAGCTGGAATTTCACAATATTGGAATGCACAATCTAGAATGCATAGGTGTAATGCCAGTCGATGGTTGACGCACTGTCTAATGTTTGTAATTGATGATTGTTGGCACAAACGATGAATGTATTATGTACTACTGTCCTAAACCGTGTTCCAAATACCCCACCTAAAATGCTTTATTTGAATAATTGGGTGTGCAAGTTGACAAATAATATTTAAAGGTTGGCTCGGAATAATTGAAATATATTTGAAATCAGTTAAGTCCATGATTGTGTCAAGTTGTCGTTGTGTCCACTTCAAGGTTTAGAATAACATTGGAATTCAATATATATTGAAAATAATCCGCTAGAAATTGTCATCTTTCAGCAAAAATATTCATGGTCTCTTACATATGTAGTGAGAATATGGTTTCAAGATATATGTTTTGAAGTCGTCGTGAAAACCTACGCTTCTCTAGAACGCAGAAGGCTGCCATTTTATTTTGACCCACAAGTCAGTGATTTAACATCTGCCCACCTCCATAAGAAGTGTCAATTATTAAAATAATTCCCTTTCCCATGAAAAGCTGAAGATATTGTCGGTATGTTCTTGGATTTCATCAACAAATGGAGGACATCAACATCAATATGCTTTTTTATGATTTTTACATTTGAGTGGACGTTGTTGTCGGAGTGGGAATGGTCAATTGGACCCAATCGAACTGTTAATAACTTATTACAATTTACAACAGGTTTTGGACAAATTATTAAAGTATGACGTATGGTGATTGTCTTCTAATGATTAAATTAACAAATGATATTTCGTGCCAATGGCGGGTCTGTGGTTGCCCACAAATCTAATCTCGACCCTGTAAAAGGTGGGCAAGTGGGAAGAAAGTAATGGAGTATGTGGGGGTTGATTATCAAAGTTTGTTTTTGAAAATCAGAATGTAGGTTATTTGTGGAATTTGTTATGCTCGTAAAGTTTATCTTTTCATTGAGTTTAAGAAATATTATAACCACTCTATAGCTTTGTCCTTGTTCATCTTTTGGGATATATTTTTATAGGTTTTTTTTTCATGGGCTTTTTCTTGGTCTAAAACTTTTTCTTTTCTCTTTTGGTAAAGGTTAGTTATGTTTTAGTGTCAGAGTTGGTGTAAATAGAGTTCATTAGTCTAAAAATGCAAAGTAAGGATCAAATTTATTCACATCAACATATATTAGAAAATAATCAATAGGCTTGATTTCAGACTCTTGAGAGAGCTTGATACAATGATTGATGTCAATCTTTTGTGATTTGATATGATCAAATAAGATAGAATGAAAAAATAAAAGAAGTAGGCATAAAGATGTAATTTGACAATAAATTTAGTATTAATTGTAAGTTTCACAATAAGTACACAAACTCTAAGAATAGATTTGGAAATAATAGATTTGGAAATAAGAATATCAGGAGCCAAATTTTCAATAATGATTAATGGGAGCCCGTGTGGGTACTTCTCCTCTTCACAAGGGGTGAGACAAGGGGACTCTATCTCCCCATTCCTATTCATCATCTTAGCAGAGGGTCTCAGCAAGCTCATTGCCCATAAAAAATCTCCAGGTTTGTGGGAGGGGATCAACATTAGGCAATCACATCTCTCCATTTCACACACCCTATTTGTAGATGATTCATTACTCTTTGGAAAAGGTTGTGTTAAAGAGGCTGCAGTTATTAAAGATACACTGGCAGAATACTGTGAGGCCTCAGGCCAACAATCAAATGAAACAAAATAAAAAAATTTCCTCTTCAACATCAATCCTAAAGCTGCCAAAATCATTCAGCGAACATTAGGCTTCTCGGCAGCTAAAATCCCTTGTAAATACCTGGGCATTCCTTTCTTCCAGGACAAAGAAAAATAAGCCTTCTGGGATGGAGTGGTAACAAGCATCAGGGAAAGGATCGCTTCGTGGAAAGCTAGATGGTTATCTCTTGCAGGTAGAATCCTCCTAGTAAAGTCAGTTCTAAGCTCAATACCAAATTACATAATGTCTATCATCCTTCCCCCCCCGGGGGTGATGAAGAAAATCTCGAAGTGCTTAAAAGATTTCATTTGAAAATGGAACATTAACAATAAGGCAAAAATTCCCCTGGTTTCCTGGAAAAACTTTTGCAAGCCAAAATCCAATGGGGGCCTGGGTTTTCATAAAATTCATGAGAGGAACCTCAGTCTAGGAGCTAAATTGTCTTGGAAAATTTATGATAGTCCTGAGAGCCTCTGGAGTCAACTCATTAGGGTCAAATACCTCGACACAGATGCCCCGGAGAGAATCTTTATAATTACCAATCCTCCCACAGGTTCTGCCATGTGGAATTTTATTACCACCAACAGAAACATTATCCTCCCACACCTGCCATGGTAAATTAATTCGGGCTCGCAGGCATTGTTCTGGGTAGAATCGTGGAACGAATACCAAAAACTTTCGTCCACTCAACACCTCCAAACTGCCAGAATAGTGCTTGAACAAAATTGGGGAGTCAAGGTTGAGGACTACTTCACACTACAAGATGGAAAGTACAAATGGAAGGACTTCTCCCATCTCCTGATTCCCCATAATGAAAAAATAGAGCTCCTAAATATATTAAGGAACAGATTCCTATCCATTAGTGGGGAGAAGGACCGGCTAATATGGACAAAGAGTAACTTGGGTAAGTACACAGTTAAAAAGGGGTACAACTCATTGGTAAATATGCCAAACCTAAACCTCTCCATTCACAAATTTGCATGGCATAATGCAATCCTGTCCAAAATTGGTGTATTTACATGGCTCGCCATTCAAGACAGGATATTAACAAGCTCAAGACTAAAGAGGCTGGGGATCATGGACTCCTTCCCATGCCCATTATGTGGTATTGTAGAAGAAGACACAAGCCATCTCTTGGTTGGCTGCGACTTTGCCCAAAATGTATGGAAATGGAGCCTAAACAAACTTGGGTGGCAGGGCCCCCTCCGCAAATCTCTGAAGTTGATGCTACTCCAATGGCCCCTTCCCCACTAGGAGGCTTTTTTCTCCAGTATTTGGCAAGTAACCCCGGCGGCAGTAATGTGGAGCATATGGTGGGAAAGAAACGAAAGAATATTCAGACACCAAACTTCTCCGGTGGATCAGGTATATACCATGGTTGAAAAACGTATCTCTGAAATGGTGAATGCTCATGTGGCAAAAACTAAGAAACTCTCATCCACATTGTCATCTTTTGATTATGGAATTCTGAATAAATGGAAACAGATCCACATTCCATTCCACGGAGTTCTGATAGGAAGAATGCCCAAACAACAGATTAGAAAAGATTATAAATGGAGACCTCCAGAAGGTAAACTAATTAAACTAAACTTCGATGGTGCGTGCAAAGGAAATCCTGGGAAACCAGGTGCGGGCTTTGTCCTGAGGAGGTGGGACAAATCAGTTGTTGTAGCTGGACATTGCAACTTACCAGAGGGAACTAATAATCTAGCAGAAGCTAGAGCTGTTCTTTGTGGAAACAGACAAGCTTTACGAATGGTGGTTTCAGATCTGCACATAGAGGGGGATTCAGTTATCATTATCTCATACCTATCCATGAAAGCCTCAGTTAACTGGGAACTTTAATATGTGCTTA
Organism: Thuja plicata; assembly: GCA_018584345.1. Classification (NCBI taxonomy): domain Eukaryota; kingdom Viridiplantae; phylum Streptophyta; class Pinopsida; order Cupressales; family Cupressaceae; genus Thuja; species Thuja plicata. The sequence continues at coordinate 2,545,290 of MU223437.1, read as the reverse complement.
AGGAAGTAACAAAGCTCCTTCCCATATTCTCCTCATACAAAATCTCACATTGCTACAGGGAGGGTAACAAACTCACAGACTGGTTAGCAAATCTGGGTGTGGATGATAGCGTGGCACATTGGGAATCCAACCATGTCCAAGTAAAAGTAAATGAAGTCCCATAATTATTTAGGGAGGAAGTGAAGTAAGTCTGCTCACTTTGGTTAACCAGCGAATTCACGTACAGAGAGGTTCAGGAAATGTATTTCATGCCACATGTGTCAAATACGACATATCACTCTTTGTTGGATATGAAATCAGGGCAGGGTACCAAACAAATTCCTTGGGACATGAGGCTCGTACAATCTCAGGGTGTAATCCACAAGAGCTCATCAATACACACACTTGGGCCATTAATGTCCTGCCAAGACGCGGTGAGAAATTTAAATTGCTAAGCCAAATCACATGGACTAAAGGTGAGCTGGCACCCTCTAAACATATTTGATCTTATATTCTATGCCAGAGTATATTCAATACCACAAAGAGCTAAATATCCTCAAAATTTGAAACACGAGGGGATTAAATGGAATTTATGAACTGCTAATCTACGACAGAGTATACTCAAATCTACAAGAGAGAGAAATATCCCAAAAATCTGAAACACGTGGGAATTAAACAGAATTGATGAACAAGATAGACCCATGTGATAGGCATCACACTTAAAGAAGTGAAGAGCTATTTAATCACCTAATCCCTCCACTTAAACCACTCCTCTATTTTTACAAATCTAACCAGGCTCTCGCAGATACACAATGGGCTACCATGAGGAGAATCTATGAATCTGCTTGAATGTCAAGAATTGGGAACACCCCATCGCATGGCCATACGTGGACAGACAAATGCAAGTGATGTTCAAGCCCTTGCCGAATAAAATACTGGATGCCATAAAAGGCATCATAGGTGATGGGATACTGTTGCCAGACGCGCCAAGACACATCTACCATTCTAAGGTCATCTTAGTATTCTTATCTAACTGGTATGACATGCTACCTGACTACACATTACTTCTAGATATGGCTAGCAAAGTTTTTCGTCCTGAATATGTTTTGGCTGAGGAAATCCATCTCGCATTATAAAAGTATAATCTACATGGCTCTAAAGCGTGGGTTGGGGGTCTTTTTCCTCCTCAGTAGTTTGAAGATAAAAAAGAGTGTGCAAAACTGTATGATATACTCAAACAAGCTCTGGAAGGGCGAGACCAGTTGCTGATGCATAAAGAAATGATGAAAATAATGGATATCCTCCCAAATGGTATGGTGGCTAACACATTCTTTCTTTTTGAAAGGTTGTCTACTATCATTTCATATGTTGAAACTCATCTCTTAGTGTCTAGTCCATCAGTGCTCTCTCCAGCTTCATCAAAAAACTCTTAAGGCTGAAGCGGGCAGCGGCTGGGAAAATGGCAACAGCAGGCTTAAAGGTCCCTAGATCAGTACACTGATTATTTTGGACAAGCTAGGGCATTCTGTACATAATGCTCCCAAGTCAGACCGTATAGGTTAAGGTCCCCATAACAACTCTCTACATAATTTTGGGCCTGTCGCGTCCCCAGTCTTCTATTTTGTGGTACTAGTTTTTGTTTGTGTTTCGATGTAATCCATCTGTAACGAACATGCCCTCCTAAAGTTCTCCTCTGTTTCTTCTTCTCAAATTCTTTGTTCAAAATGTATGTATTGGTCAATGATTAAGGGTTTTCTTTCTGCTTCTTTCCCTTATGAGGCTTGAAGCAGTTTAAATTTTAATATATCTTCTAATGGCACTGCCATTTTTGCCTTTAAAAAAAAAAGATTTGGAAATAGGAATTAGAAAGGAAACTATTTCTACAAATTGAGCTTGAAAGTGTTGAACGGTGTGGTTGGGCATCTTAGACTTCAACGTGTTTGATGCAAATATCAGAAAAAGGGTTTGCATCAGGATTTTATATATAGATTATCTCCCTAAACATTGTTGGAAAGTTTCAAATTATGAAGCTAAGCTACATTGTCCATGATTTCCTACTTCTTCAAAGTCTGAACATCTTTTTCTCAGTCTCCTTTTATGAATCTACATTTCTCTTTACTAGATATGAATCCTATACGAGAGAGAGAGAGAGAGAGAGAGAGAGAGAGAGAGAGAGAGAGAGAGAGAGAGAGAGAGAGAGAGGAATNTATACGAGAGAGAGAGAGAGAGAGAGAGAGAGAGAGAGAGAGAGAGAGAGAGAGAGAGAGAGAGAGAGAGGACTAAGTCAAGCTTTTAGTAGGAATTAATCTTCTCTACACCAATGGCATATAGAAAATAGAGCTTACCCTCTAAGTGAAATGGCCAATTTGAAGTCAATTTCTCAATTAACAATGTTGTACCTTTGGTATGAATTGTTTTGCATTTAATTACTCATGAAAGGTTGATGTTGCTAGGTGGGAGCTTCTGTATACCTTGTAAAGAAATTTGAGAACACAACTACAAAATGGGGGTTGCAACATGCATCATGTAAAATATTGATATGAGACAATGAAATGGGAGCTAAAATACCACCAAGAATAACATGGTGTGCAGTCAAAGTGTACAAACCAAACTTTTTGGTGTGTGCACAAAGTGTAACATATAGTGGAATGTATTCCCCCATGTTAAAGAAGAATCACATCACTTATTTGAGAAACTGTAAGGTAGCATACATACATCTATAAAATATCCACATAGAAATGATGATATGGTTCTAAACAAAGGCAAGTTAAAGGTGATAGTCAAAAGACACAAAAGAGCACAATAGGGAACCAATATCTAGGGCTCGTATGTGCATCATTTAAATTATTTATATCCAGTATGATTGTATTCAATTGACCTTGTCCTTCAATTGGAGCTCCAAGGACAATGAAAGAAGAGCACATAAGATTAAAACAAAGGCCATTTGGGTCAACATGGAAGAGACTAAAAGGACTTCAATAGTTTTTCGTCATCCCTAAGTAGACAACACAAAAGCATATTTACAATAAAATTGCATTTACAACATAATATGTATACAACATACATAGAATAATGATAATAGAAATAGAGGAATTTCATGGTAAGATTGGTCCCTTAATTGGTTTGTGCCAACAGAGAAACAAGGGTCATCCTTGGAGAGCTTAAAGAAATACAAGGACATGCTAAGCATCACATTACATGTAGATCACATTAAACATGCAAACAAACACACAAGAGAATCTTCAACATGAGTGAACTAGTCAAAAATCTCATCCACCTCCCAATCTTGTTCAATGTCATTTAGATATGGTGGTTAAGATGCTGAAGGATCCATAGGTAGTATGATAGAACACATGCTCTTTGTGGGAGTTATGAACACCATGGTTAAGATTTTGAAGGGTCCTTATTGATCTCATGCTTGAACACATAGAGGATGCATGAGAGAGGCTTGAAACAATGCAGCTAAGGTATTGATGCTTCATAAGCCTTGCATGTGCACTCTACAAGTGTAATTATAATTTTAATGTAGACATAATACAATGATTGTGTGGATACTTTTATAGACTATGATTTTCCCTTGACAAAATTTTCCCAAGGCACATTAAGTGTTATCTTTGATATGATGCTTATTATTTTTTTGTATTACATTATTATTATTATTATTATTATTATTATTATTTGTCTAATGTGAGTTATGTTGAACATTTGGTATGTTATCGTTGATATTTTTTTTAAATGGCAACTATTCATTTTAATGAGATACATAATATGATGTTGTAACATAATTAGCATGTATTTTATGTTTAAAATTATGGTTATTTAAATGAGTTGGTGGGTTGGTGGAGTGACTAGATTCATATGGCTAGAAGATTAGGTTTTGAGTAGAGCCCAAGTTGATTCAATTACAAATTTAGATAGTCTTTGGGGATATTTCCATATGAGGTTGCATAGCATAGTGCAAGTAGCTTTCACATATTGCTAGCACTTTGTATTCTTCCCTTTTTTCAACTTTAATTGGTTTCTATAGTATAACTCTATGATTTCCTTCCTTAGCTGATTTTTGTGTTTATCATATGCATCAATTTGACAGTTTTGACCCACAAGGTAATTTTGAACCACACACATCTTTATTCATTAAATTCCTAGCCTAATGCATCCCTAAATCATTTGATGATTTTTTTTGTTTAGGTGCACAAAGAGTTACTTGAATGCTTCTTTATCCTAACAAATTCCTTTCTCTTTTATCACAACCCTTTCTTTATGATTCCACTTATTTCTATAAGACTCTTGATTACAATTTTGAGCTTGACAATTTAATTTTTCTTCCAAATCTTTTGCTTGATCAAGATTATTTCTCATTAAATGTATTAACTTTTGACAATTAACTACCACTAGGTTTGCGGATCCATCAACCTCCTTTGATATGTCTACCAACACACTTTCTGCCCCTAGCCTCTACTACCACATCAGTCACCTCAATTAACTTAAATTAGATACACCTCATAGATAAGTAGGACATGTTTTCCAAAGGAAGTCAAATTATGACTTGTTATCACGATTATGGTGTTCCATAATCCTAATAATATTATCATAATTCAATTCACTACAGAAAATATCGCCTACTTATCAATTGATAAGGTAAAGTAGCTCTTTAATGAATGGTTCATAAGGCACAACACTTGATAAAGGTTTTTTGAATGGGGTCACAAGCTAAGTGGGCTTAACCTTGTGGGGAACACCATGGTTAAATATGCTTGAGTTGGAGTAGTATAGAGATGGGTGACCTCCTGAAAAAGCTGAACGCTTTGCCTAAGAGCATCACCTAGATGCAATGAGTGCTAAGTGTACCATTCATTCTCATGAGAGATTTGTTCTTGTGAAACACTAATCATGAAATATGGGCCAATGACTTCGGCTCAAATACTACATAGTTGGATCCCAATAGCAATATCATAACACCAAACATCCGCTTTAAATAACTATATCATCGGGCCTCAGTAAGAGACAAGACATTATGTTTCTTTATATCCAATACAACCTTTGTTCCATATATATTCACTAATTTACAATTAGTGATCAAGCACAACAAGAATACTAAGTCCATACCTTAAATAAAAGAGAATATACATTATCTTGAGTCAATATCTCACATTTAACTATTATAAACAATTACTTAAACACTTGTTTAGGCATTACAACATGCGTCACTTTTGATAATTTAATACCTGATAATTTACTATTAATGGATATAATTTTCAAAAGTTAAAGTGGAAGAGTTTCCCGTCTAAATATGACAGCATACCTTCTCAATAAAGCTGGATATTTGTGCTATTCTTGTAGTATAGACGAGGGGCCCCATCAAATAATCAACAGACCAAAAAAAGGCCGAGTCATGCCAGAAATAGAAAGAAATAAAAAATAACAAAACAGAGATAAAACTTTATGTTATGACTGGAGAAAGTGGTACCATATTCGGTATATCCCAAATAAGCTCTAGTTGAGTATTTCTAGTGAGAGTTCCTTTAATGGGTGGTTTTCAATCAGACAGGTGCACTAAACCAAACTTGTGTCCACAATAAAACATGGCGTGTGTATAGACCGGCCAAGTGGGTGTTCGAAGACTAGGCTGACGGTGATCGGTGATCTGTTAAGTGATGGATAGTTTCCAAATAATTATTGTGTCCCACATACCCCACAAGTTGAGGGAGTCGGTCTTGCGCGGGGGGAATTCCTACATTATATTAATGATCCATATGCATTGTATAAATATTTTATTGCTGAATTTCGGTGTTAAGGCCTACAGACCTAATTTACCAAATACTATGTAGTGCTTGTGGATGGCGTTTTTCTCAGGTTTTGTTCTTGTTGTTAGGGAACTGAGTTGGGCTATAATTACCATTTTAGAATGCACTGAATTTTGATAGTTTAAAAGATGTTCATAGTTATTGAATTTCTGATATAGAAAGTCCTTTGAGGTCTTTGCATTTTTAGAATATATTTACAGTAGATTAGTGATATAAATCGGTTATAATTTTCTAGGTTATAATTTTCTATGTATGATATCTATGTTTGTTTATTAAATGTTTATGTAAATATTTTTGGAAATAAATGACATGAAAACTGATTGACATAGGCTTGTTAAAATGGGCCATAGTTCAGTTGGAATGGTTTTAGATTAGGATTTTAACTCGTTATAAGTAGTTCAATTGTGAAGGTCTTAGATTGGAGTTCTTATTGGTCATAAGTGGTCATAATTCAGTAGAGGTGGTCTTAGATTCAAGCCCAATTAATGAAGGTTCATGATAAGGGGCTAACTTAGCACACCTATAGATCTTAAACGGTATGTCAGATTTTGAAGGATTTTTGTTTGTTGTCTCCGTATGTGAATTAATTACTGAAAGCTAAGGTTTCAGCTTCTGGGTATTCACAGACCTCTCTGTAGAGACCGTCGAATACAGAGTGGTCAAAAAGTGGCTATTTCAAAGTGTCGCCCGATACCCGCTACGTTCTTGCACCAATAGTCGTTCACTAAAAAATGCAAATACTTGCAGCCAAATGTCCTAGTAGCCATTACAAAATGCCTCAATAGTGGTGTACAAATAGGCCAATTACTTACCAAGAAAGCTAAAAAATGATCAGCGATTAGTACATGTGTAATCAACTATCATGTGTGATAAACTATAGTACATGTGTTATCATTTTTTGGAACTCTTTTAATATTAATAATTGGAGAGTCAATATGACAAAATGGTCACCATTATTGGTATTGGCTAAATAGCAAACTAAAACGTAAAACATATTAAGAAAGTTGAAAAAAAGTTGAAAAAAAAACTTAGTATCCCCCTTGGTAAGAAATACGTTTTAGTTTGCTGCATAGACATTTCCACCATTATTAGACCCCCTAATTGTAACCCACCCTAGAATATTATTGAAAATAAGTTACATGATTGATTGACAACAGAGTGATCATAAGAAAGTACTAGCTTAGTAAAATATGCCAAATATTCCAACAACAAATAAAAAGACTATTATTCAAATCCTTTGTAGTTCACATGAAGTATAAGTCAACATGTGGTAGGTAAGATATCAAATGAAGCTAAGAGCCTGAAGTCCCTTAAGTATAGTTGGCGTCAGATGATGAGAATTTCAACCAGGCGGACTGCACAGAGCTTTCGTCCTCTTCTACTGTTATGCTGTTCGGAGCCGATCTGAGTCGATCTTCTTCGTCCACATTAAATCTTTTTCCATCCAGTACTTCAGGGGACCAGAGCTCGAGGCTGTTACAGGCGGCTGACAATACAGGGAACAATAGTTGCCATAAAAGGCTGTAACCTTGTTGAAGCATCAAATCCGTATACAGTATTTAACTGTTCATGTAAGGTCTTTTAATTGCAAATTGCCATGAAAGGATGTACAATACTGAACAGATTTTAAACCACAGAAATTATTCATACTATGCTGGTACGTCCTCCACGCGTCACGGGATACAATGTTTGGCTTTCTCAGTCTACAATTTTAGAGTTTCTATTTTTTTCTTTGATCGAATAAAGAGAAAGAATAATTATATAATAAGGCGATCAAATTATTGTTATAATAGGATTAGTAAAACTGCAGCTGCAAACGGACAAGAACAGTTCAAGAGATTAAACACTATTAATTATAAGGTATGACAAATACATTTCTATGTCAGCCATGAGTCTTTGAAGCTTTTAATGGTATCAGATTTCTATAAATAAGTTTCATAGCTGTTATTCATGGATTAATGTTTGTGGAGTTTTTGTATCAACATTATTACACATTTGAATCTCAACACATTGTGAAGGAGTTGTGGTAACTTTTTGCATAAAAGTGGAAGGAGGGGCTATTACTATTTCAAATTGGCTTTGTTCTCTTATGAAATTGTACAATGTAGCGGAGAGGGCCTAGTAGTTGAGCATCTAAACGTTTTTGATTAAGTAAAACAAGCTTTACAGGGTTCCTGAAACCCGAAACACGAAAGAAGTATCATGAAGCATAGTTTAAAACGAACTGAAATAGAAAAGACAGAGAAGGCCTAGAAAATGCCAGAGCAAAAAAATAGCTTCTACAAAAGCAGAAAGAACAGGGACAACAAAAAAAACCAGGGACCCTCAAGACAAATCCACCATCAGAGTAGCCGCCTTGGCTTCGAGCATTTCCATGTTGGCCACCGACTCCTTGATCTTTTGGAAATCCGACGCCAATTCTTTGTCCTTGATCTTCTTGGTTCTGGCTCTAGTGCGCTGATCGAGACCCTGTTCAACATTCTGATCGGTCTCCACCTCTGTATTTTCCACATCTAGTCCATCTAATTTTGCCTCCAGCTTCTCAGTGATAATGTTAGTGTGCTCTTTGGAGGCCTTTAGGATATTATAGCTATGCTTGACAATATTCTTAAGGGTAGATTCGACCCTAGTCATGTTCTCTTCCAACTTTTCCACTCTGCTATTAATCTCTGGATCCTCTGTGGTCTTCTCCCTATTATCCTTCTCCTTGTTGTTGGCCCTTTTTTTGAGGTCCTCCACCTCGTAGAATAACCATTTGATGATTCTGTAATTATCAACCATTAAGCAGGTCCATTTCTAACTCCCTGACATTATCGCTGAGCACCACTAAAGAAGGGTCAATGAGCTCATCCGACTTGATTTGGCCTCCCTCCTTCTCGATTACTTTAGGGTTTATGATTTCTCTAGTAATCCCCATCTTTGCTGTTTTCACATCGAAATATCGCCACCCAACAATCTTCCCCTGTTCCACCATGTACCAATAGAATTCATTGTCTTTCCTGTCATCCTTCTCTGTGTTGCGTTGTTGAGAGAGCTGAGGGGAGTTGGGAGTCTGGTTAGTGTTTTGGTAGTCGTCGTGGAGCTTCCTCTTTAGATTTTGACCCAAACCAAGGGAAACACTACGGGAGTTGTCCGCAGGGGTTTTTCGATCCTCTTTCAAATCCCTCTTCCTGCCCTTGTTATTTTTACCCATGGTAGACTTATTCCTCTATGTGCTTTTGCCGCTAGTAATGCCTTCCTCTTCGTTCGTATCCATATCATCTTCAATGTACTCCTCAAAAGAGATAATCATTGTGCTCTATTTTTTGGGGGTAACCAGTTTCTCTTTTTTGGTGCTTTTCAAACTCACTCTACGCTTTTTAGAGGATGAGCCCGTGGTTTTCTTTTTCATTTCATACTCCTCTTCATCATCAGAATGCAGACCCTCACTATCTTCTGTCTCCGAGGGGATGTAGCCAGACATTTCTGCCTCATCATTTTTAACCACCTCCTTTCCTAGGGTTTGTGCCTTAAAGTATTCATAGATTAATAACAATAGGCCCTCGTGCAGGGAAGGATTAGCGATGGCCTTCTCTCTATACCCATTTATATTATCATTAATTGAAGCATACAGGTAAAAGGGAATAGACACCTTCATATCATAGCGGAAATGGTTCAAAAGGACAAAGTAATAGGTGCAGATTCTATCAAACCTGGTGTCCAGAGTTATGTAGTAGATGATGGCCTGCAGCACGAACCGCCATAGTCTCTTCAGCCCTTCCGGAAGGTAGTGGGTGCCAACCTTGGTAAGCCCTCTCTTTTCCTAATCATTTCTGACAAAGTTGCTTATAGCCGAGTCTGAGATTTTCCTATTTCTATAGAATTTCTTTCCCACAATAGGAATCCTCGTGACCACTGAGATAACCTCCTCGGTCACCATAAACATTTTTCCATTTATCTCTATTCTGCCCTCATCCCAGTTCTTGAGGAACATGTTCGTCACAATCGGCTTCCCACTGTGGAGCCTCTCAATTAAGGTAGAAATGTTGCCGCTTTGAAGATACTTCCAGATTTTGGTGCGTCGTTTCCATTTTTCCAAGTCTTTAGCAGGTTCCCTCCTATGCCTTTCCCCACCCATCACAAGAAACTCATGAAAGAAAGCACCACAGAGGTTCAAACCAGAGAGCTCGGAAGTATTCCAGATGGTTATGTTATTTTGGCTTGGGCAACAAGTTTTGATGAAGCGTTTGTGAACTCCATAAGTGTGCGGGTGTGAAATGATGTGATTGCCAATCTAGCCTGTCTCGTACTTTCCCATAATGGAAAAGCCATTTGCATTCAAAGTGCTAACAATCATAATTGGTATTTATGAAGCCCTCATTTCCATGTATTCGGTCATATGCAACTAAATCTGATGCTTCGCGTGGGAGGTTGCCACCGTGTCTGCTTTTCATTTATGACTGCCCAGTTGGCGAATTAGTCAGCAGCTTGGTTTCCTTCTCTGAACACATGGGATAAATGGACCTTATCAAAGGTCTTCAAGAGTGATTGAGTTTCCTCAATCAAGTTGGCAATAGTCCATGATGGATGGTGTTTCAATTTGAGACAAATGATAATGTTTTGGGAATCCCCTTCTAACCATAAATTCCTTATTCCCAAGTCATGATCCAACTTGGTCACATAAAGAGCAGCGCTTGCTTTCGCAAAATGGTTGGTTTGTGTGCCCAGAGGATGACTAACAACAACAATTCCCTGGCCATAGCTATTGTGGATAATGCCACCATTTCCTACCTTCCCAGGATTGCCCTTGGCTGCGCTGTCAAAGTTGGCTTTAGCCCAACCATCCGGGGGATGAAGCCAGATACAGAGCTTTCTTTTATCGATGGTAGTAGAGAGATTAGCAACATCATCAACACCTACAAAATGGTTAGGATTCCCACAGATAAAATTTTTTTTGAAGAGAGCATGACAAATGTTTTCAAAAAGAATTTTGGGAGTAACACTACATTCCCTAAAGATGCGGTTATTTCAATCCTTCCAAACGCCCCAACAGAGGTGAGGAAGCACCCATGACCATAATTTGTGAAAAGAAGTATTTTTGAAGGGCAATGCCCCTTGGGAAAAGAGATCCATAATGGTGGACGTGAAACACCACTACAGCCCAAAAAGAGACAGGAAGAAATGCCATACCTCCCGCACATAAGAGCAGTGAATAAAGATGTGGTCCACCATCTTAGCATTGATCTGGCATAAAACACATGTGTTGGGGATGGGAATGCCCCACTTGATGAGGTTATCAATAGTAAGGATGCAGTTTTGGAGAAAAAGCCAGAAAAAAATTAATTTTAGGGATAAGGTCTAGAAGCCAGGCTTGCGCCCAAGGAGGAGAAACCTCCAAATGCATTTGAACAGAGTAGGCCAAAGAAACAGTGAAGGAACCACTAGGGGAAGCTTCCCAAATCAAAGCATCCTGATTCTGAGAGAGGGATGTGGCATTGAGAGTGGTGAGTAACAGAGACAGCTCCTAGGAGACAGAGGATAGATCCACCCAAGAGTTACCCAATCTGTAGTCACGCACTTTGTCCTCGAAACATAAGATACAATCCTCCTTCAAGGAGTTAAAGAAATCCATATCTTCCAGGGGCCCTGACCTAATCCAATTATCATGCCAAAAGTTGATATTGTGCCCATTGCCAATTTTCCACTTCGCTTTGGACTTAGCTAGGTCTTTGGCATTTATGATGCCATTCCAGATGCAGGAGCCTTTGAGGGTATCATCATTTTTGAGAAAAGAAAGTAAAGAGGAATTGGAGAGATATTTGTCCTCAATGAAGTCCTGTCATTCCCCTTTACCATGGAATATCTGTTATGTATGTGTAGCCTAATCAGACTCAGGTTATTTCGGCGTGGTTTCCCCCCCAGACTTATCTATAGGGGATTGGGGGCAATGCCCCCAAGCTCGGGGTCAAGGGGCAGCGCCCCTCGACACCAACAAGGACTTAATAATACTGTAAAGGGTCAGCCATCAAATTTCTATTCGTCAGAGTATTCTTTCCCTAATTAGGTTAAGTCAAAAATACTTGTGAAAAGGGCTTAGGGTTGGAGATTCATTGTATGATGGAATTTGTAGCTTCCTTTGGTGGTATTGAGTTGCAGGTTTCAGATTGTAATCAATGGATAATAATAAAGACATTGGAATCACTGTTGGTGTATGTAGCCTAGGGATTTGGTGAACCACATTAAATTTATGGGTTATTGTGTTCTCTTCTATGTGTTAATATTTGCATTTTTTTTCTTATTATTCTAACAATATCCTCCAAATATGCTTAGCAAGAAGTGCCTTATTGAAAGGCCTAATCCTCCTAATCCCCAACCCCCTTGCCTTTTTGGGTAGATAGATTTTGTCCCATGCAATCAAAGGAAGACGACAATGATCCTCAGCCCCAGACCACAGAAATCTCCTTTGAATTTTTTCCAACACATCAACAACTTTAGTCAGAATAGAAAAGAGGCTAAAAGCGTTATTAGGAAGGTTTTGTAGGGTTGACTTGACCATCTAAATCTTTCTTTCTTGACTGAGGAGAATTCCCTTCAATCCGGCCAATTTTATGTTAAATTTGTCTATGAACTTGTTCCAGAAAGAATCCGGGGGTTTAGCACCCAAAGGAAGGCCCAAGTAAGAGGAAGGGAGTGAACCAATACTGCAACCTAATATCTTCGCCATTCTTCTTTGTTTGACCTTCGACGTGTTGATGAAAAAAGGGAACTCTTACACCAGTTGATAGATTGGCCCGTAGCCCTAGTATAGGAGTCTAGTAATTGTTTCACAGTTCTAGCCTCAGAAACTGAAGCTTCACCACCCAAGATGGTGTCATCAACGAACTAGGGATGAGAGAAGGTGGTCAAATTGGAGGAAGGCCTGATGCCTTTCATCCTCCCCAAAATCCTATGTGCAAAAACTAACCGACCCAGGCATTCAACCAACATAATAAAAAGGATAGGAGACAGGGGATCCCCTTGTCTCAGACCCCGAGAAGCTTTGAAGAAATCCGAGGGAGATCCGGTAGAGGGTGTTATCAAAACCAAAAGCACTCAAAACCTTCAACAAAAAAGACCAGTCCACCCTGTCATAGGATTTAGACAGATCAAGCTTGAGGAGAAAACCTTCCCTTTTACCCGCTTTTAAAGAGTAAATCACTTCGTGAACCGCCATAATCGAATCCAAGATTTGACGTCTAGGAACAAAGCCAGACTATTGCTGAGAAATAATGAGGGGGAGCACCTGAAGCATTTTGATAGTCAAAACTTTGGAGATGATCTTGTAGAAAGAATTACATAAGCTAATTGGCTGAAGAAGATCCATAGAATCCACCCCTATGAATTTTGGAATTAGGACCAGAAAAGTAGCGTTAAGTTCCTTTAGGAGATTTTTGGATCCAAAGAATTCCAGCACAACTTTGATCACATCCGATTTAGCAATATCCCAATACTTGTGGAAGAAGATTATAGGGAAGCCGTCAGGGCTCGAGGACTTGTCTCCCAGGAGAGAATCCAGAGCTTTCTTAATTGAACATCACTCTTGGGGATTGCGGTCAGAGCTTTATTTTGGAAACCAAAAATGACAGAAGGGATTAATCTCAAGAGAGTCTCCTGGTCTAGGTCCTCGAGGTTACGATCTCTGGATAGGAGGGATTTAAAGAAATCTACAACAACAACAAAGATATCATTATCCTCCTTCAAGATCTGGTTACCCCTTCTAATGTTATTGATTTTGTTAGCTTCCATGTATTTCATTGTGGACAAGTGAAAGAAGCGAGAATTTTGGTCTCCTTCACTCAACCATACGGATTGAGATCTCTGCCTCCAATACATTTCCTCCTTCCCAATCACATTATGATACTCCAAGAGAAGGAGTTTTTCTTGATTCAGGTTGATCTTGTCATAGCCATCCCTCTGAATAACCTCTTGGATTTCACCCAATTCAGAAATGGCCTTGTCTTTGGATGCAAAAATGTCCTCGAAGTCCTTCTTGTTCCAAATCTTAATGTTTAACTTAACATTTCTAAGTTTTTTGGCTACTCGAAACATAGCCGATCCTTTCACCTCAATGTCCCACCATTCTTTGATCTTGCTATTTATATTGGGATGAGTGGACCACATCACCTCAAATCTGAAGGGGAAATTCCTTTTCTTAATAAAAGGGTCCAAGATAAGAGACAGGTGGAATGATCGAACCCAATACATACTAGAGCAGAGAGAGTGCAGTTGAAGGAGTTCAGCCAATTAGTTGTGATCAATGCCCGGTCAAGTTTAACTTCAATGCACTCAACCCCCATTCTCCTATTACTCTAGGTGAAATTTTTCCCTTGAAGATCAACATCTAAGAAGCCTTGGTCATTGATAAAATCCATGAGATCCTTCCTGCTTTCTAGATTAGGGGAAATCCCACCCAATTTTTCCCCTTCTTTTAAAGGAGTATTTAAATCTCCCATAATAATGCATTTAGACAGATTAAACATGGATAGAATATTTATAATTTTATCCCAAAACTCCCTACACCCTTTTGTAGAGTTAGGAGAATATATATTCATAATGAACCAACTATCCTTATTCTTAATATTCATTAGATTAAGAAACAACACATTACCTCTTCGTATAGAGAATATTCACCTTCAGAATTGAGGAGTTCTACAGAGTCAGCAAACCACCAGAAGCACCTTCTGAGCTATTTTCCATCCTATCCATTGTCTTACAAAACTTAATACAATCCAGTTTGTCCTTTTTCATCTTGGTTTCCTGTATAAGCATGACTTTGGCTCTATGATCCCTAATCATATTTCTAATAATATCCTGCTTATCTGGCCCATTAAGACCATGAACATTCCAAGAGATTATCTTCATTAGTAACTGGAGGTACATGCTGCCTAGATGGTCTTTTGGGTTCCATCCGCAATGTTCTTACAGGCTTCTTCTTGCCAAATCTGGCTATATTTTTTCCGCCCTGGGGTTTCGGTCTTGGCCCCCAGATCCGCTTTATTCTTACTCCTCATAGCTAAAAGAGAGACCGGGGAAGGGTCTTTGCTGCCCTTTTTATTTTTGACTTTGGTCCACTCTCCCTCCTTCCCTTCCTTGTGCTTGGCAAATAGTTCTTCCATTTTAGTAAATTGCCTAGGAGTAGCTGATTTTAACAGATCTTCCATTTTATGGACCTGCTCCTGGCATTTCAACTTAGGAGAGGGTGATACAAGATTCCTAATAGGCATCACGAGAGTGTTCTCATCCATCGAAATGTTATTCGCTGGCAAAAAAACCCCAATCTCCTAGGAGAGTTTAGGAGAATGCGAAGCAATCGACGAGAGGGATTGTGGAGAACCTAATGCACAATCCATATCCTTCATGGTGGGAAAGTAGAGGCCTTCCAAAACCAATTCCGCCTCCAAAAATGGAAAAATTTCTAGGCCCCATGAGTCCCCGACCTAACCTAGATGGGGATCCCTCATGGCCTCGGTGGGGGAGGCACTAGAGCCACCCTGTGAGAGCTCAGGGACCTCGATCTCCTTTTTTTTCCAAACCATAGAGGCCTGAATCCCCGAGTTAGATATTTCAGGAACATTTTCCTTGGTTGTGCCCCTTGACTTCTGGGCTTTCCTAGCTTTATCCTTAGCTAGAGTAGGGCATTTCCTGGCCATATGCCCTGCCTTCTTGCAATGGAATCATGCAAAAGGCACACTCTCGTATTCTAGTTTCTACAATCTTTTGCCAAGCTTTGAATGTATCTCGATGACTGTAATGTCCCCGCTAGGGAACCCATAAGGAATCAGGTCTTATGACCAAAATTGCAACTCATTTTTTTTTTTTAACATTACAACATTACTACTCCACATTTACATTCCTTAAGGTTCCCTTAATGTATTTCATTTACTAACATATTTACATTACTTATCCAAAATGAATTTCATTTCCTTTCTTTACTTTCACATTTAGACTTAAGAGATAGGGTAAGAAAATAACATTTCATTTACAATTATATCCCTTACTTTATATACTAATTCCATTTCTCCTTCCTACACATTGAATAACTATTCATTACTAATCACATTTCAACTTTAGCATAATAAACATTTTTCTTTCATTGAAATAAGAAGAGATAGAAAAGATCATTCAACATTACACATACCTATATAAAATACAAACAATTATAACATAATTATTTACTGTACATATAGAACAGATTAATTCTAACTCATAACATCAATTCAGACCAACATCAAATCAAGTCTATAACATAAACTGCA
>MU223437.1:2489556-2519747 GCA_018584345.1 Thuja plicata | reverse complement strand
AGGTTCATGATTTAGATCTTGCTTGAGATTAGTATCTGCACTAGATGAATCATTAGGATCTTCAATGCCAATTATGCCATCATCTATGAGATCTTGGATTTTATGTTTCAACTCCATGCAAGATGAATTTTTATACTTATTGTGTCGATGATATGCACAGTAGTTACTGAAGAATGTGGATCCAATTAATGTGATTTTAGGCAATGTGATAAGGTCATTCTCGAGAAGTTCTTCCAATGCTGATTCATAAGACTATCCCAAAGGAGTAAAGACTCTCTTTAAAGGATAATGAGATGTTTCTTGATCAAATAACAAAGGACAAGTTGATCTTAATGAGGATTTGTCGGATGGATTATCCTTTTTCCCTTTAATCTTTGAAGTTTAGATTCCACAGTTCAAAGTTGTTTTAACAAAGCTACCCTTAGAATCTCTTCTTCGCTTTTAGACATTGTAATATTTATCTTGATGTGCTTGCTTAGAAGATTGAAAATAAAGTATGATGAATCAACCGATTGACTGACAGGTGTTGAAGTGATATCTAAAGTGCTAATTAAGTCCAAGACCAAAGGACAAAGGAGATAATGTCCAACTAAGAGGGAGATAGAAATGACTCTGATCTTGAGTCAAGGTTAACTAACTTGTTCTCACAACCCAGAATAAGGACAGCGTAGACAAAGAATGATAAGATCGAAATAGATAATGGGTCACTTGGACTAGCACAACAAAGTCAAATTTCAAGACAACAATGAGTTAGACTATAAAGAAATTGCAGTAAAAGATAAACTATTAACAATGTTGATGAGAATGTAGATTTGTGAAAATTTGGACAGAACCTTCACAGTATAATAGCAATTTGGATAGCAAGCTGATAGATTGTAGATTTTTGATAGCAGGTGCAGAAACTTGGACAAGATTTTGACAATTAACACCGAGAAGTGCAGATTTGGAATCGTTGATCATTTTAATGTTCGATTTGAATGTTTGAGATGTTTGTTTTATTTGATGCTTCACCCACACAAGACACATCAAGCAGAATGTTCGTAGTACCAGAACAGACACATCACAATCCTAGGATAGCCAGGGCAGTATCTGTTGAATCCCCACTTGAACCGAAGTTCAGCTACACTTACTCATAGCGGACAACTTAGAAGCTTGGAGGCACAAGCTCCTCCTTACATGTGCACTCACTTCTCAGGCACACCAAGCTTCAAACCCCAAACGAATTGCTTCCCAAAGGGCTATTGTCTCTACTAATAGCCATAAAAGTGTGGGGCATCTTAGTCGGTCTCTGACCTTCTGCGCCAATAGATATAGTTTTTTATGATACTAGAACATAGTTTGTAGTAAGGGCATCCATTCAGGTGGTTGTGATCAAGTCATTTTCCCAATTAAAGGGGCTCTCCCAATCCTTTCAAAGCAAGGTTTTCACCTTAACAATGTAGGGACTTTAACGCACCACTAGGGTACTAGAGGAGATTTTGGTTGCCACAATGAATTCACACCTATCCACTGTGAGACTAATCACAATGGCATTTTTTGTATACCGGTTCGGAAGGGCTTGGCTTTATCCTGTTACTGGTTGGGAAATCCACTCTCATAAGCTCTATTAAAGCACTCGAGAGGTAGCCACTCTAAAGGATTTGTATGGATTTCTCTTTCACCCAAGATCCACGAAGGCGAGGGGAGAGGATACATCCATGCAATTCCTTGGGTTTACAAAACTGAAAGACACTTCAAGAAGAATAAGAAAATGACAATAATGTTTCTGGATTTCTGATCATCTCAAAAGGGCGAGAGCATAGTTTTCTGACATTATTTTCATTCCTAAAACAACAAACAAATGTTCATTTTAAGAAGTCTTGCATGTGGGTTCCTATTTTAAGAAATAAAAAACAAGATGCAAGCACAATGTTTTGCGTTCTATCAATCAAAGGCAACCTGCAAAACCAATTCGTGAGTATTTTATGTTTTAGTCTTCTTAGATAACATTCTGCAAACCACTATTAGGTTGTATGCAAAAGATAATCACATGAACATCAAAGCCAAAGATTAGTCTGCATTATCAAAATCTAAAAAATCAGAGAATAGATCACATATTTAGAAAGTACACAGAAAATCATGTAGTTTAAAAAAAATTGCACTGGAAAAGGTGATTGTATGAGCCTGTACGAGGCTCAAGAAGCTGCAAAAATGAGGATTAGCCAAGTACAATCACCAAAAATACTGATTTCTGATCAATCCAGAGAGAAAAATCAAAAACTGACTTCACCACAGTGATCCTTACAAAATTCTACCCCAAATAAAAAAAAAAGCTCCAAAAATGGGCCTAAAATAAGTAGGATATTGGGGTTTGAAGTCAGACTACAAATTCAAAAATGCATATGGTAAATGCAAGTACAAGGCTTCGCGTGAGGAAGTGCAATAGCTGGCATGAGGAAAGTGTTTGATTCCAGAGACTGTCAACAAGTCTCACGCGAGGAAGTACAAGGCTCCGCTCCAGGAAGTGCAACAGCTGGCGCGAGGAAAGTGTTTTCTCGCGCGAGAGAGTGCTAATGAAAGCAAAACTTCACGCAGATATGAGGGAAATTTTGCGCGAGACTTCACTGCAGAGCCGTATGTCCTGCTCGGGAAAAACTTTGATGCCACAGATTTAATTTTTGGACGAATATAGGCGTATTTATAGTCATTTTAAATCAAAACGATATTCTGGACGCAATGGTGGAGTTAGATGTAACTCAAAATGAATGTAAAAAAGACATAAAACAAAATTGACAGTAAATATATAATATGAGGCGAGGAATTGAATACTCCTGCCCCACAGTGGGTGCCAAAATGTGTGTGCTTGAATGTGACCTCTTAAATCAGGCACAAACCCAACATAGTCCTTACTCAATCATCCAATTTGCAAAGATGAACATGAATTGTCCATTTAGCAAACTTGATTTAAGCAACATGTTGCCTCCTATTTAGTTGGGGTTTTTGAATTTACTCTCAGAATGAGAGCCAACAACCTTGACCATTGCTAGAATGGAGGATTTTTAAAGCATGAAAGATAAGCAAATTGCCATTAATCTAAAAATCAAATGCCATTAATCTATGAATGAAATGCAGATTTAATAAATTAAACTAGAACAATAATCAAATTACACTAGCCATGAGAATGCAATTACACTAAATGAGATTTAAACTAAAAAGCAACAAAAGATATGAAATATGGAATAGGTGAGACAAAAATTAACTATAATTTTGATTCTCTCTAATTGATCCTCTCAAATGAAGAAAATGAGGCCCATAATATAGAACAACATGAGAAGGGGATGAAGAGTTTCTTGAAAATGAAACAGTTGACTCTTCATTTCCATGGAGAAAGGTGAGACAATTTTTGAAGGAATTATTCAATTAAAAGAATGAATTATTGCCAGATGAGTGACTTTTCATATGGAATTATGGAATTCCTTTTGAGGATAATTCACTCAACTAAGTAAATAATTCTTTTAATTCCTTTTGATGTGTATTAGTTAAAGGGGGTGGAATTAATTTAATTTAAAAGCACTCAGGACTTTTAGAATTAAATCAATTAATCATAGGGATTTTTAGCTAATAAACCTTGATAATTTAGGAATTAAATATAATGTGAGATTTATGCAAATTCAGGTTTTCTGCATTTGAGACCAAGTCAATTAAAGTCAATTAGGAAGAGAAATTTACCTATTACAATAGGACTTTGATGATGAGAAAATGCACCAAATTTTTTTAGAATTGTAAGGTGCCAATTTTGGGGTGTTACAGGAATTAGCACACACAAAGAATGTACTGAGAGTATACTATCCTTGATACAAGATTTAGCCAAGTTAGGATCTTATTAATGTATACATTACATAGTCCCTGTTAAAGGATAGACCCTGTTAGAATCCAAGAGCAATAGTAGGCTCACTACCTAGGCACACTACGTAAAGAAGCTTAAATCCACCTTCGAGACTTACTGTCTAAAGTACAAGTGTATATCAAGTATACAACCTAATGAACTATCTTATAGCAACTATCTTTTCTTGATAAGTTCCAATGAAGTCTCTTAATCACAACCTCTACTCTACATTCAGTAGACACAAGTGATGCAGGAGCATCTTGGGTCATTGGCAATTCTGCACAACCAAAAATATGATTGTTTTGTTCTTTAGTATGTTTGGAGGCTACTCAGGTAATACTTTGTTGCTCAGGCTCTACTACTCGGTAATGATTGTTTTGGGTTAGTCTATGTTTCTCGGCTTTCTGTTTCTTGGGCATGCTTATTTCATTGCTCGGGTTCTTCTCCCGGGCATGCTTGTTCTGTTGCTCGATTTATTTTCTTGGGCATGTTTGGAATTCTTCTATCACTCAGGTTTTGTTCATGTTTCTCAAGTTCTTCTTTGCCCGAGGCTCTCTGTTGCTCAGTCAACCTTTTCCCGAGATGTTCATGTTGGAGTTTGATCTGATGGCCGACTTCTTCATTTAATTTTCATTTCTAAATTGATTTGGGATATCTCATTGGGATCTATGTGGACCTAAATCTGGGTCTCCCTTATGGATTTGAGACCAGACCTCTTGTGGTCGACTCTTGTATATATTTGGTTGTATGTTCTTAGCTTAGATATCATTCTTAGAGAAAGAAAGCAAATGTTAAGATATTGAGATCGAAGGTCTGTGATCTCTATTGTATGAAGATCTTATCATAATTCATTAAATATATGGCCAAAACTGGGAAGACCTTACAGCCCGACATGTAATGTTTTTGACCAAGTTAATATAAAGGATCTCTGTGTTTTCTTCTCTCACTGTGTTGTTTGGATTTTGCATTGCTTCTGCAAGCTGGCTTGGTAGTTGGGTGAGCCTCAAGCCCCTTCTCCTTGCCCTCCTTATGTCAAGTGGTATCAGAGCGTGGTGAGATCTAAGTACCTTCTTGAAACCCTAACCCTAGTTGGTATTGTTTTGGGGTAGCAGATTGTGATCTGACATACAATTGTAGAGGGATTCAAGATGGTTCATAGGAGAGGAAATGTGGATCCAGGTCTATTTGATATGCTTAGACAAATGAATACTAGATTGTAAGTTGTTGAGATAGCCCAATGCAGAGAAAGACATCTTGATGATGTTAGTGATTATGAAATTGAAGAGGTTCAAGGTGAAGCTGCACTTGCACCTGTGACGAATCAGGAAGAAGAGCGATTCCTAAGAGCCTTGACAAGTTTGAAATCCACACCTCAGTTTAATCCTCCTGAGTATAGTGGAAAATTAGATTCTGATGAATTAATTGACTGGATAACTTAGATGGAAAAGTATTTTTAATATGAGAATGTAACAGAGGATAAGGTGAATATTGCAAGCACAAAGTTGAAAGGTCATGCATCCCTATGGTGGAAACATTTGCAATTGGATCAAAAGAAGGAAGGTAAAGACAAAATAAAGGTATGGGACAATATGGTAAACAAAGTAAAAGGCAAGTTTCTACCTTGTGATTATCATATTAACCTAATCTGGTGAATGCAAAGTTTGAAGCAGAAAGACAAATGAGAAAAAGACTATACTGAAGAATTCTATAGATTTTACATTAGATCTGGACATGTTGAAGATAAGGTGGAAAGAGTAGCAAGATACCTGAATGGCTTGAGAAGTTCCATACAAGATGAGATCAATTTGGTCAAGATGGAAAGCATTGAGGAGGCATACCAATTTTCCCTAAAAGTTGAAGAAAAGTTTAATAGAAGATATGAACAAAGACAAAGAGGAAGAGGTGGTAGATTCTGTAGAGGAAGAGGTAGATCTCATGGTGAAAATAGTAGATCTAAACCAAACAAGTCAGTTTTAGACACATCTCAAAACAAAGGAAAGACTTAATGGAAAGGTGGAAATTCATACTGAGGAAGAGGTAATTACTCCAGAGGTGGTTATAGAAGAAAAGGATTCCAAGTAACTTGTTACAATTATGGTGAAGAAGGACATAAATATTTTGAATGTACACATGCAAGAAAGAAAGGTAGTAGTAGAAGAAATGCATTGGTGCAAGAGGAGTCACCAAATGTAGCTGAAAAGGAAGGAAATTTCATGATTCAAAGGATACTATGAAGTGAGAAGGATAAGCAAGATTTGATCAGGAAAAGTTTGTTCAAGATCAGATGTAGAGCTGCAGATAATGTTTGGAAGGTGATTGTTGACAGTGGAAGCTTGGAGAATCTAGAATCTAAGGAAATGATTGCAAATTTGTAGTTGGAGAGGATGAAACATCCAAATCCCTATCATATCTCATGGATCAAGGATGATCATATATTAATGGTGAGTGAACAATGTTTTGTGAATCTGAAAATTGGAAAATACTATGATAAGGTATTGTGTGATATTATGCCTATGGATTGTTGTCATATTTTGTTGGGTAGACCTTGGCAATATGACAGACATGTTATACATGATGGAAGATTGAATAGATATTCTATTTGGGTTGATGGTAAGAAGCAAGTTTTGTTACCTTTGATTGAAGAATTTTTTGGTGAGATATGTATATCTGTGAAAGTTTGTGTGATGAAAGTTAGACAATTTGTTAAGGATTTGAAAAGGAATGATATCTGTTATGCTTCCATCCCTAACAAACCGAGTAAGAATACAAAATATGACATTCTTGCAGAAGTTGGAAAGTTACTCATTGAGTACAAGGAGATAATTTTAGATAATTTACCTAATGGTTTGCCACCAATGAGAGATATCACTCATTGTATGGATTTGATTCCTAGAGCTAGTTTACTAAACAAAGCACCACATAGATTAACACATACCGAGAATGTTGAGATTAACCAAAAATTTCATGAATTGTTGAACAAAGGCTTGATCCAAGAAATTTTGAGTCCATGTATAGTACCTAGTGTGCATAAATTCTAGAGAAATAAACAAGATCACAGTGAAGTATAGGTTTCCTATACCGAGAATGGATGACATCATGGATTGTTCGAGTGGAGCAAGATATTTTACCAAAATTGATTTCAAAAGTGGATATCATCAGATCAGAATCAGAGAAGGTGATGAATGGACGACTTCTTTCAAGACAAAGGAAGGTTTGTATGAGTGGTTGGTTATCCCCTTTGGTTTAACTAATCCACCGAGTACATTTATGAGGTTAATGAATGGATTTTTGAAGAAATTATTGAATAAGTGCATGACTGTATATTTGAATGATATTATGATATTTAGTAAGACTAGAGAAGAGCATTTGATGCATATAAGGCAAGTGTTGTAGAGATTAAAAGAAGAAAAGTTGCTGATAAACCTGAAAAAGTGTTCCTTCATGAAAGAAGAACTTGTGTATTTGAGATTTGTGATTTCATCTAATGGTTTGAAGATGGATCCAGAGAAGGTTGAGGCTATATTGAGTTGGAATACACCTAAAAATGTCACTGAGGTAAGACCATTTCATGGATTGGTAACTTTTTATAGGAAGTTTATCAGAAATTTTAGTTCTATTTGCAATGTTGTGACTGAGACTATGAGGGGAGACAAAAGAGAATTCAAATAGACACATAGAGCTGATAAGAGTTTTGATACTTTGAAGTCAAAGGTTGTTGAATTACCTATGTTATCCCTACCTGATTTCATTAAGGTATTTCAAGTTGAATGTGATGCAAGTGGAAGTGTAATTGGAGTTGTGTCAACTTAAGAATATAAACCTATTACTTTATTTAGTGAGAAATTGAATGATGCAAAAAGGAAATATTTTGTCTATGATCAAGAGTTCTATACTATTGTGCAAGCTATGAAGAAATTGAGACATTATTTGACGCCAAATGAATTTGTGTTGTATACTGATCATAAGGCTTTACAGTATTTGAGTAGTCAAAATAAGTTGAATCAGAGACATATGAAATGGGTAGAGTATTTTCAGAGCTTTACATTTGTGATTAAGCACAAGAGTGGAGTTTATAATAGAGTTGCTGATGCATTAAGTAGAGGAAGATCTTTGTTGACTGAAATGAGAATTGAAGTTCTTGGTTTTGATGACATGAATAATTTGTATGAAAGTGATCCTGATTTTTTAGAGCAGTCGAGAGTGTGCAGAGAACCTAATTCAAATCAATCAAGTAAGTATGAAGACTATTTCATTCAGGAAGATATGTTGTTCAAAGGTATTCCATTGTGTATATGGAGAGGATCAATGAGGAGTAATTTTATTAAGGAGAAACATAGTAGTGGATTGGCTGGACATTTTGGCATTGATAAAACATTGAGTTTGCTGAAGGAGAGGTATTTTTAGCCTTAGTTGTATAAGGATGTGCAGAAATTTGTGAAAAGCTATGGAGTTTGTCAAGTTGTAAAAGGAGTGAGTTAGAATACTAGTTTGTATACACCTATTACTATTCCTGAGAAATATTGGAGTGATATCAACATGGATTTTGTTCTTGTATTACCTAGGACAACAAGAGGTAATGATTCCATTTTTTCTTTTGTGGATAGATTTTCTAAGATGACACATTTCATACCATGTAAGAAAATATTAGATGCAACACATATAGCATATCTTTTCTTGAAGGAAATTTCCATATTGCATGGATTACCGAAGAGTATCATCTGTGACCGATAGAATAAGTTTGTTAGCTATTTTTGGAGAAGACTCTGGAATAAGTTGGATACTGAGTTAAATTTTAGTTCTAAATTTCATCCCTAGATTGATGGACAAACAAAGGTTGTAAACTAAAGTTTGGGTACTATGTTGAGATGCTTATTTGGAGACACACCAGGCAATTGGGATTTGATGTTGGCACAAGAAGATTTTGCATACAATAGTTCAATGAATAGAAGTATTGGAAATACACCTTTTGAGATTGTTCATGGCACACAACCGAGAGGTATATCAGATTTTAGTGATATTGCTGGAGACTTGAGAAAATAAGTGTTGAAGCAGAGGAATTTGCAGAATTTATGAAGACATTGCATGAAGATGTGAAACAGAAGCTAGAGAAAAGTAATCATAAATACAAGGATAATGGAGACAGATCAAGAAGACATTAAGCATTTGAAGTTGCTGATGTTGTAATGGTTCATCTCAAGAAAGGAAGATTTCCTATTGGAACATATGGTAAATTGAAGATGAAGAAATTTGATCCCTGCAAAATACTGAGAAGATTTGACAGTGGAAATTCTTATGAAGTTGAATTACCTGATGACAAGGATATATCACCTATATTCAATATTTCAGACTTGTGTGAATATCATGAACTTGATGAAGAAGTGACTGTACCAAGTGATTATCCTAAGAAGCAGATAGAGGAAGTTGAAAAGATTTTGAAAGAAAGAATTGGAAGAAGCACAAGATGAAAGGAATACATGGAGTGTCTGGTGAAATGGAAGAACATATCAATTGAGGACTCATCTTGGATTTCTCAATCTAAGTTGAATTCATTTCAGGTTGGACCTGATAAATGATTCAGAGAATACTTTCTTGTAGCCCCAGGTGTCTGATGCAGGAGCATCTTGGGTCATTGGAAATCCTGCACAACCAAAAATATGTTTGTTTTGTTCTTTAGTATGTTTGGAGGCTACTCAGGTAATACTTTGTTGCTCGAGCTCTGCTACTCGGTAATGCTTGTTTCAGGTTAGTCTCTGTTGCTCCAGTTTCTATTTCTTAGGCATGCTTGTTTTGTTTCTCAGGTTCTTCTCTTGGGCATGCTAGTTCTATTGCTCATTTTATTCACTCGGGCATGCTTGAAATTCTTCTATCGCTTAGGTTTTGTTCCTGTTGCTCGGGTTCTTCTTTGCTTGAGGCTCTTTGTTTCTCGATCAACATTTTCCTGAGATGTTCATTTTGGAGTTTGATCTGATGGCCGACTTCTTCATTTGATTTTCATTGCTAAATTTATTTGGGATATCTCATTGGGATTTGTGTGGACCTAAATCTGGGATTCCCTTATGGATTTGAGCACTGAATTCTTGTGGTGGACTCTTGTATATATCTGGTTGAATGTTCTTAGTTTAGATATCATTCTTAGTGCAAGAAAGAAAATGTTTATATATTGAGATCGAAGGTCTGTGATCTCTGTTGTATGAAGATCTTATTGTAATTCATTGAATATATGGCCAAAACCAGGAAGGCCTTATAGCTCAGCATGTAATAATTTTGGTCAAGTTAATATAAAGGATCTCTGTGTTTTCTTTTGTCATTGTGTCATTTGGCTTCCGCATTGGTTCTACAAGCTGGATTGGTAGTTGGGTGAGCCTTAGGCCCCTTATCCTTTCCCTCCTTGCATGAAAAAGCTCTTAGCTTTCTCATTATTCATATACTTCACCTCCACACTTTTCAATAAGAAAATATCTCTCCTTTACACACTATTACAATAAACAACTAGGTCGGCCAAATAAGGCTTCCCTCGTGTACAAATAATAAAATAGACCCTTGCTAAGATACACACAATAATTTACACAAAAAAAAATTAATTATAATTCATCAAATATATTAAGGGATCCAAAATCCATGCTCACCACCTTTTAAACACATTAAACCTCTCCATTCAGCGTCAAATAGGTCTTTGCAAGATCAAACATTTTAGCTAACATCGCCAACAACATAGTGACCCAAGAATCTTAAGAAATATACACCAAGAAGTCTTCTACCATGATTTAAGCTCACAGGTCACAAATCATGCTCGCATCAAAGATATCTCAAGAATACAGAGACTAACTATGTCCCAATTCACTATCATTGTCCAGTATCCTATCTTTAGTAAAACCATTGTATTTCAATATATCTTCTACATTATGCCAAGCGATCTTAGAGATAAGAAAGTAACATATCCCAATACTCATCCCTATCTTTGCATGCTCTGAATTAACTGTACATCAGTCATCTACATAGTAGTAATAACCAATTTTTCTATCTTTTTCTAAAACATATGTTGACATCAATGGCAAACAATGAATGTCAACACCTCTTAGTGGTCCAATTCCAACAATCTCCCCTTTTGGAATGGATGGCAACATATGATAAAATCCATCAACCCAAAAGTACTCCCTCTTAATAGAATCTTCTCAATATCCTCAACACAGTCCTTCCAGAACCTTTCCCCAAGACAATAGGGATTTTCAGACTCAATCTCTACCCCTTGGAGATCAATGGAAAAGGGTTCCATAATCCTTTCTAACCATCTCATCTTAGCTGCAAAATTACCCAAATGTAGCTATAATTTTCCTGTGATCACTCCCCCTGAGGAGTAGATCCAAGCATCAAGTCCAAAACATGATATAACATTGATAGCTACAACATTGATTCATTCATGCATCAATTAATTCAAACAAGTATGAGATCTCACCCCAAGCATGCTGCTTAGATACTCAAAATCATCTTTTGGAAAAGGTTTAGTAAATATGTTAGCAATCTGTTCCTTTGTACTTATGTACTCCAATATGATCTCCTTTTCTCCTACCTTGTCCCTCAAGAAATGATACTTGATTGATATATCCTTAGTTTTAGAATGAATCATTGGATTCTTTAACATATTAACTGTGCTAGTCTTACTACAATGGATTACCACTTGGTCTTTAAAACTAATTTCAATGTCCTTCATCATCTACTTCCTACAAATAATTTGAGTGCACTTAAATAGTAGCAACAACATATTCTAATTTAGTAGTAGATTGAGATATACAGTCTTGCCTCATACTTAACCATGAAACAAGCCTTTTTCCATGGAAAAAAGCTCCTCCACTTGTACATTTTTTTTGATCATCCACACTACCTTCCCAATCACCATCAATATAAACATGTAAAACAAAATCATCATATTTTTCATACCATAATCCATACTATAATTATTTTAACAACAAAAAGGTGTGTTTCTTTATGAGCTTCTTGATATCTCGCCACAATCACAATTACATTTGCAATATCTGGTCTGGTGTGAGTTAGATATTGTAGGCCTCCAATCCTTGATACGCACTTTGGCTGAAAAATAATCTGAATCTCATTAGCTTTAGTAAGCTTATAAATAGTCACCATGGGTGTCTCAATAGGTTTGTACAGTCTTCCGTTCCAAAATTAATCAATATTTCCTTAAAATATTTAGACTAAGAAATGAAAATTCCATCTTATTTTTTGATTGATTTGTAAGCCAAGGAAAAACATCATTTCTCCTATCATAAACATCTCAAATTTATTTTTCATTTCTTTAGAGAAATTCTTACTCATCTTATCATTTCCTCTAAAGATAATATCATCTAAAACAACTTCAATTATCAGAATTTCCTCTTTACTGATTCTCAAATATAAGTAACTGTCAGCATTACCTTTTCTGAAACTAAGACTTGACAGACACTTATCCAATCTTGCATACCATGCTCTGGGTTCTTGTTTTAGTCCATACAATGCTTTCTTCAAATTACAAACCATGTCTTCATTCTCTGTTAGAGGAAATCCATTAGGTTTCTCAATCTATACCTCTTCCTCTATATCTCCATTCGTAAATGCAAGCCATAAATAATTTTACTACATCCAACCTAGAAACAAGAGAAATTATTTCTTCAAAGTCTATGCCTTCTTGTTGCGAGTATCCTTTGTAACTCAATCTTGCTTTATTTCTTACCACCCTTCCTTCCTCATCCATCTTGTTTATGAAAACCCACTTAGATCCTATAACATTCTTGTTTTTAGGTCTAGGAACCTGTTGGAGCTTTTTCTTGCACTCTCCTTTCCTAGATGAGATTTAGAGACCAGGTTGTGGTATTACTAACCTAGGGCACAAACCCAACACCTTCAACAGAAAGGAGACAGGAAACAAGTCCAATTGACAAGGTCCTAAGACCTTCTACCCTTTGAGCTCCATATCCTTTAGGTGGGTATTACCTAATCTACACACACATGACTCCTTTCTGACAAACAATAGCTTGCAGATATATAACTATAGAATAGTTTTCAAACCTTTAGGTAACAAGTACGTCACTTTTTTATCAAATCTTATGCACTATCCCATTTGCATAGAGCATGTATGAAAACTAAAACTATCCCAACTCTTTCAAACAACATGAAAGGGAAATTATTTTCAATTTATGATTTGATTAATGGATCTCTGAAATACCACAAGTCTTTCATAGACCAGTGCCTTATCCAATGTGCAATGGAGTCAAACATAACATTGCAAAGAAGATAATGAAAAAAGGAAAATAGCATAGTCTGATATGGCTATATGCCTTACATAAGACATACCCTATCAATAAAGTTCTACTTGTGAATCCATCTGTGTATTCGAATATTCAATTACCTACTCAAATAATTTAACCCTCCCCTTGGAAGAGAACTTGTAATAGACAATACATTAATCAACACCCACTGAAAGACAAGTCTGGAATATCCTCAATACCCTATCTCATACATATCTGAATACATATCCTAAATCATAGTTACCCCTTGAATAATTCTATTGAAATATTTAAAATAGACAAAACTAAAAAACCATGAATGCCCTAATTTATATGACTCAGAAACATAATGGAGACAACTTGATAACAGAAAAACAAAACTAAATTTCATTCATAAGAAATCTATTACAATGATTTTCTTCCCTGAAATAGAAAGGATACAAGAATACCCTATATGCATAGAAGAGAGAAAATATATATAGGGGTACCACACTTGAAACCTGCTTTGAACATTTATAGCAAAACCGAAATAGAATGGAACGAGGAACCCCAAAATAGAACAGAATCAGGAACCCTTAAAACTAAGAAAAGTGGGATATAAATAGAAGAAGGAAACCCTATAATTCAGGTCAAAATGACATCCTTCTTGATATCCAATTTTCACTTATCCATTAGTTCTCCACAAACTTGGTCTTTCTTTAAAAGATCTAAAAATACAATATGATCTCCATGGCCACTTGACTAGGATTATTAATGTAGATGTGATAGGAAGTGGACTAGGGTTTCAAAGAGTGTACAATCTTGAATAGAAAACCCTAAAACTATCACACTACATTAATAGTCAACATAAAATATCCCCTCAGCACCATACCACTCCAATAAATTGACCCAGAAGATCAGATCGATTCACTAACTACCTCTATAGCTTGGAAAATAGCACCACCACTTGAAACTCTGAGAAACATTTTAAATATTCAAATATTCCACCCCTAACAGCTATAGGTGGTGCAGAATCAACATCAACGGTTAAGATCAAACCTTAGCATCATTTTAAAACATAGTCATGGGTCTACTTCAAGTTACCCGGGCCTGTGATCTAATCGGACATGCATCGCGTAGGAGCAATTCCTCAATGGATAGATCTTGATCACCTTTTCTTTGAACTTTTTACAACTACTATCAGATATGTTCAAACTTTTCTACAATTTAACTTATCTTCATCCTCGGCCTATAACCAGTCTTTAACCTTAGCTTTATTTGGAGATTGTGCGACTGAGTAATACTCAAAGTCGCTAAACATTTAACTTAACTTAGGTCACATTTAGAGATTACACACAAGCCGTGAGATCTTTATTGAATCAATGATTCTAATATAATCTTTTTTGGCCCATATTAACTTTACCTGAGTTTTGTGTCAATTTAGAGATCATGTGACTGAAGAAATCTCTAAGTCACAAGAACATTTCTTAACCTTTGAGTTTATTCTGAGACTTGGTGTAGACCACACGAACAAGGAAAGTACTTAAAAAGATTAACAAAATGTGTTGAATCTCCCAAAGAAAGAGCTGGCATCATCTTTATCCAACAATCACGTGCCAGCCACACATCTCTATCCAGATTGACAACCTGCGCTGAATCGTTGAATGAACTTAACCAAGCCTTATCTTAACTCGGGTTTATCATGAGATTCAGAGATAAACTGACTCTATGAATTGTTAAATCATTTATGAACCTAGAGTTTATCATGAGACTATGTGCAAGCCACAAGATTTGATCTTGATCAATGGTTTGTGTTAAGTCTCTGAATCTTTCTGTACTTACTCATTTCCTTGCAAGATCATGTGCCAGCCCTAGATCTTGATGTACATTAGCAGTTCTAATCCTTTTTGTGTAAACTCCACCTTGGTTTAACTTAAATCATACTCCATTTATATATTGCGTGACCAAGGCAAATATCCAAGTCGCTAGATAAATTTCTCAACTCTGGTTGTACATTCAAATATTTAGCACAAGCCCTCAGATTCATCTATCCTTGGAAAAATGTGGCAACGCCATGTCAAATCCCTTAAAAACCTGACTCAGCCTTGAAACTAACCATGCTTGAACTCTAGTCCATTGCGATATTATGCAACTAAAGAGATCTCCAAGTTGCGAGAATATTTCTTAACCCTTGAGTTCATTTCGAGATCTCATGCCAAGCACATGATCAAAACAAGATCTACGGTCTGCACCAGATCTCTAGACATGTCATTACATCATTAATTCATTGCAAGATTAAGCGCCAGCCAATGATCTCAATCCCAATCTACAATCCTTGCCAATTCTTGCAATCCTTTTGTACTTGATCAATTCTTTCAAAGATCACACGTGAGCTGTGAGATGAAAACTTAAAGAGAACTTGATCAACGACCTGCGCTGAATCTCCCAAAGGAATAGAAGATGTTGGTTTTATCTCATGACTTAACATGAACCGCATGATCAAAACAAGATCTATGCCTTGCGCTAAGTCTCTGAAAACATTTATACTTGGCCATTTCCTTTCGAAATCTAGCGCAAACCACACATCTCTTGAAAGATTGACGACCCTTGTTTAGTAAAAAAACATTTTACTTAACCCTAATTTTGTCTAGAGATCTCGCGACCAAGAAAAAAATTAAACCATGTCCTAACTCAAGTTCTATCTGGAGATTTCCCAAAAATGTAATCTCTGAGTTGCTGAATGAAATACTTGAGTCATGGTTTTCTCATCGATTACGCGCGATCTACAGGATCTGAAACAAGATCGATAATGCACATGAAATCTTGAGATAGAAATGGCATATTCCATTTTTTTTAGAGATTAAGGGATGCAAGTCTTTGCCAGATAATATAATTTTCCTTGGCCATGCACATGACACAAAAAGACATAAGTGGCTCTGAAAAGGTAACTTGAAATTAGAAACTGCCATGAAGGGTTTAGGGTTTTGCACCAATGGCTACAAAATTTGAAATTAGGGCTTTGGGACACAAAGCAAATAAAAGAACAACTTTCATGATGTATACCAAAATTCTTTCAGATTTTTTATAGTGCTAACATAGGCTCCGACTAGAGAAGGTTGAGTGGAAGATCAACACTAGATTCTAAATCTCTGAGAAGAGAAGACCAAGACAAAAAACAAAACCCTAAAGAAAACACACCTAAAGCAGGAAAAAACAAGAAACTTTATACAGATATACATTGTTGAGCAAAGTCATATTACCTTTGCACCTCTTCTCCTAATTTGAAAGACTCAAACTAGGACTAATGGCCCTAATCCATCACCAAATTTTTGTTGTAACTTGCCTCTTTCAAACACAAAACTCTATGCTCCTTGCTCAAGAATCAAACTGAAACAACCTCTTTCATGTGTCTAATCCAATATATTATCAGGTACCATTAGCTCTTTATGAAAAATATCAGCATATTCAATGTTAGGGCTTAGATGGAAATCAGGCAAAACTTGAAAGGGCAATTGATGTGGTATATGCATATTGCATTCAATAGGTAAAGGAACACCAGATAAAATGCAATGCTTATCATCTTTTGATTCATAAACACATCCTAAAAAGTCATCTAGCTAAAAAGAGAAGCACTCATAATGTGCCATATAACTGGTACCATTTATATTATCAGGTTCCTCATCAAAATCCTCAAACAATGGATTAGAAACCACATGCATGAATCTGTTATAATCATCATGGAAAATGATTGGCTGATCCAAAATAGTATCCATATCAAACAATAGATTAGAAAACATATTAATGTGACGGCCCACATCCATGCCACACTCACCTTCTTCAAAGGGAGAAATATCAGAGTCTGAACAAGAGGAGAACTAATCATCACTACATGAAGGCTCCATATTACCATCTCTCCTCTCCTCCTCATGAGAGTCACTGCA
This sequence comes from Thuja plicata, assembly GCA_018584345.1. Taxonomy (NCBI): domain Eukaryota; kingdom Viridiplantae; phylum Streptophyta; class Pinopsida; order Cupressales; family Cupressaceae; genus Thuja; species Thuja plicata. Next base: position 2,502,687 of record MU223437.1, on the reverse strand, counting down.
AGAAACTGATCTAGATGAGACTAAGAAAGTGTCATCAAAATGTTGCACATTAGTGTCATTGCCACCCGATGCATGATCCCTCAACCGTTGCTCACATGGAAAGTCATATGAAGTAAAAAAAGATGTTGAGTGATCAAAACTATCACAAGGCTTCATCTGATTTCTCTTTAGTGCAAAATCCTTGTATCAACATTCCTTTTCCAACATGCCTATGAAATTCATCATTGTTTCCAGTGAATTAGCATCCTCACAGAAAAAACCAAGAGATGACAAAGACTTACCCTTTTCACAAGGCTGCATACAAATCATCTTGTTCTCAAACAAATCAGGGCTACTCTGACACCCTGGAGCTTCTTCCTCAACCAATTCCTTGCATAAATTTTCCTGAGTATCCTCATGTGATAATGAAATGGGTTGAGAAACATCATCCTTGTCAGGCCATGATATGCAGTCTTCATCCTCACTTTCAGTATCATCTAAAGAATAGCATGCCTCCTTTGCATTTTCCACACCTAACTGCAAACAATTCTTCTCTGCAGCCTAATGACTAGAAAAGCTAGTTGCCATTTTATGTAATTTGTAGCCCCTGCAGTCACACTGGACAATTCTTTCCTAACCATGTTATCCTCAATATGAGGGGTAACCACTAATTGCAGAAGACACTCCTCATTCATATTCTGTCTTGGTAGACAATCTACAACATTGTTAGGAGGAGAAATAGAATTAGAAACATCTTGACAATGACTACCACTTTTTAGTTCACATCTATCAATTACTTCAAATATCTTATGACAATGGTCCATGTCAACTGCCTTTTTAAAATGGCTTGAGATGATGGCATGCTTTAGATTATTCTCAATATCTAGTGCTGGCATGAAAGCCTGATACAAAATCTGAGGCTCCCTATCTCTCAACAAGTAGCCCATCTTTTTTTCCAAATGCATTTAAATAAACAACCAAAGCCATGCAATCATGGGGTCTACATTTCTCAGGGATTCTTTTCAAAGTTCTACTAAATCTGAGATTAAATGTAGGCGCAAGCTCCTCGTCTCCAATATGCACCTTATAAAGATCAATGTTCAAGTCATACTCATTCACACATTCTCTGAACCGTTCAATGAATTTTAGTTACAATTCTTCCCATGAGTTGATAGATTAAGGTAGAAAAAATGAGAACCAATCCCTTGCATTATCTATTAAAGATCATGCAAATAACTTCATGATAATGTCCTCGTGATCAACCTCATAATCATTTATCAAAATATTGAAAATATCTAAATGTTTCTCAGTTGATTCCCCTTTCAAACCTCTAAACCTAGGCAAGTAGTCTCTGACTTTTGATGGAATAGGATGTGGGAAACATGGGAAACCATTGAAATTGATAGCCCCATAGAACCTATTCCTATACACTTGTGACATCTTAGTAGGCAGGCTAATTAAAAACTACCTCTTTCTTCCCTTTCAACTAGTGTTGATCACTTAATAGGGAAATATTTAAGAACATATTTTCAAAGAACAAAGATCATTCAATGAAAATAAAATACCTGTAAAATGATGAAGGTGCTGCAAAATATTTGATCAGAAGTCACCTTCAAATCACCTTAAAATCTTTGGTAGAGTCACCACCTCCTTGTAGAGGAAAAAATTGAATCAGCTGAGATCACTTCACCCCACTCTGACCCTCTTCAAAACCAACAAACTCTCAACACATCCCACAAATAGGGTCTCATATTAATTCCTCCATTAACTATGTTGTAGTCATAAGAGCCTAAATATATGCTACCTCTATCACTACCAGTCCACCTTCTTTGTAATCTTTCTTCAATCATGCACGTTGGTGCAAATCAGAGAACTCAGATCTGCCACTCACCACTTTGTGAGATAGTATAGATATATCTTTGAAGAATTTGGACTTCCAGACACTTTTTGCAATGACAAACCAAACAAATCTTGGCTCAATTTGAATAGAAGGAATACTTCTTTGTAGAATATGACTCTATAATAATCATATCACTCTGGGATAGAAATTCTACTAAGTAGAAAACAAAGCTCTCTTATCCCCAAATGAGTTTATATGTTGTTGTTGACTCTTGGATTGATTATCTCTATCTAAATATTGGATTTAAAAATTTGTACCAGAGGTTCAAAATAGGTTTTATATTTCTCTCCCCAACAAAGTCGCCATTTTTTTTGGAGCATTTTCTTTCACTCTCCTTTCCTAGATTAGATTTAGTGATCAGGTTGTGGGATTACTAACGTAGGACACAAACCCAACACCCTCAACAGAAAGGAGACAAGAAAAAAGTCCAATTGACAAGGTTTTAAGACCTTCTAAACTTTGATCTCCACATCACTCAGGTGGGTATTACTTAATCTGCACACACATGACTCCTTTGTGACAAATAATAATTTGTAAATATATAACTATAGAATAGTTTTCAAACCTTTAGGTAACAAGTACCTCACTGTTTTATCAAATCTTATGCAATATCCCACTTGGATAGAGTATGTCTGAAAACTAAAATTATCTCAACTCTTTCAAGTAACATGAAAGGGAAATGATTTTTTATTTATGATTTGATTGATGGATCTCTGAAATATCGCAATTATTTCATGGGTATGTGCACCAAGTTGTGGACCACAAAGGGGGGTATAAGTCGACACATTTTTCTGAAATTGGGTAAACCTGAACTTGGAATAGGCATTTGAGGGTCATGCACTCAAAATAAGATGTGTAAAAACTAAAAATTGTAGTACTCTGAGTCTAGTTTCTAAAACACCAATTTTTTTAAAACAACCGATACGATTAAGAGGGTGGAACCTAGCGCACACAAAAATAGCTTCCTGAGTTTTTGGGAAAAACATAACATAGTTGTTTCCGTGTGCGGTACAAAAGATATAGTTATATTAAGTATTTTTTAAATCCCTTTGGTAGGATGATAGGTAAGAGCGAGATCTAGAAGTTGTGTATTTTTTTTGTAATTTTCCGATGAGTATTTTTTTTTCTGTGAGTTTTTGAACTGATCGCATCTTGAAAATTTGGTACTTGTTCATGCGCTAGGCATAACTTGCATCAAAATAATCTAAAATGATTTTTTTTTTAAGTGTATAGAATCAAGTGTAGAACAATAATATGTAATTTATTTGTAATTTTATTAAGTATATCAAAAGTTATTAAAAAAATGGTAGACAAGTTTGTGAGGACAATCAAGACACTGGTAAACAAAATTAAAGTTTACTATGATAATGTTGTCCAAAAATAGAAAAATTTATATGGTTAGAAGGATAAGAAGACGTATGAGATTATGGTGAAATTTATAAAGCAACCCAGTTGACAAATTTTAAACCTAATGAAGATAAAGTCGAGAATTCATCTTACAAGATTAAAAAATGTCTAAAAGAACAAAAATGTAGGGAAAATGAGTGTCCAAGCCTTTGGGTCATTTTCAAGCCTCTTCCCGAGTCATAACTCGATTGGGTTTCTAAATTTCAAATAACTCGATCGGGTTTTGAAGGAGTAAAAACTATTCATTTTATTCTCCATAACCCGAACGGGTTATGAAGAAACTAAAATAGGCTTTTCTTCCAGAAGCCATAACTTCCACATACGGAGTCTGATTGACTCCGTTCAAAAAGCGTAGGAAATATCTTGAGATGATCTAACACATGATTAGCCTAAAGTCATCTTTAGTCATCAAAATTTTTTTCCATCCATTTAAATCAATTAAGGTATAAAATAGGTATTCATTATTGCCTATACATGGAATGTATAGGAAAATGAGTATGCTCTCTCTCTCTCTCTCTTAGAGAGAGAGAGAGAGAGAGAGAGAGAGAGAGAGAGAGAGAGAGGTATGTGCAAGATCATGAGGGGCCAAAATATGCCCTTAAGTGGAAATAAAAAATCAGCAAATCAAGGTTAGTCAACTTGACGTGAAAATTTCAACTAGCTATCAACCTAATATCAACCTAAATTTCAATTAGGGTTAGTCAACTTGATGTGAAAATTTCAAATAGCCATATGAGAATGTATACAATTATTTACACACCCATATCAGGGTTATAAGAGAATATTTACTCGAAGCTTATAGGGAGTGTGTGAAGAAAATTAGAGGGAGTTACAAGAAAAAATAGGAGTTTGTTGAGCAGAAAGGGTCCTCTGATTTCTAGGTTTATAACTTTGTTGAATACATGGGGATGAGATGAGGTAAAGATGGTGTAGAATTTGGTCTTTCATTCAATATTCTATTTATAGAGCAGTTAGTTTATCTGGAAGCCATAAAAACTCAGGTTGAATGTAATTTTGATTGGAAACAATTCTACAAATGTGATTTTGTTGATGATAGTCAGGAGGCGGACATTAATCATGGGCTCATTGAAAGATTGGCCATTATTCAGGGCCCTCCTCACACTAGAAAAACATTTACCGAGTTGATAATTGTAAAGGTTTTGCTTCATAAGATTTTAGATTCCTTTGGTCCCATTCTCAGAGTGTTCTTTACTAATAGAGCTCTGGATCAATTTTTGGAGGGAATATATGAATACAAGAAAATTCTAGCAAGGTTAGGATCTAGAACTTAGAGGTCAATTCTTAGAAAATGTACTCTTGACTAGGGACAAGAGAGAAAAACCATATTGTTTTCTTTGGTAAGAAACATTGAATTCCTAATTTGAATGTATAAACATCAGAAAATATAGGATTTATTAACATTACAAACATAACTTGTGTTTCCCTTTCTAGGGCTAGAAATGGTATGTATATCTTTGGAAATATGAAACTAGTATCAGACAATTCTCTAGTGTAGAGTGATATCATTAAGTATTTTATAGATAATGGGTATGTTGGTAATGCAATACCGCTATACTATCCTAAATATCGAGATGATGTTGGACATGTTCTTACCAAATATCATGATTTAAGGAGGTATGGAGATGGAAGTATGATCTTTTATACCAGGAAATGAAAATAAAAATTAATTTGTGGTCATCTTTGTCCCAGGAAAAGTCATCATGGGGGACATGTGAGAATTGGATTTGCAAGGCCCAATGTATGAAGAAGTTTGAATTTTGTGGACATGTCTCCATGACCCCTTTCCACACATTTCAACACTCAAGTGTGTCCCAAGAGGTTGTAGGACCCCTTAGGACACACTTGAGTGTTCTAATGTGTCAAAAGGGGTCATAGGAACTTCCTAGGGGCCATATTACGCTTTATCACATGTTAGGACCCCTAGGAAGTCCTCATGACCCCTTTCGACACATTGGAACAATCAAGTGTGTCCCAAGAGGTCCTATGACCTCTTGGGACACACTTGAGTGTTCCAATGTGTCGAAAAGGGGTCACGGGGACTTCCTAGGGGTCCTAACGTGTGATAAGGTGTACCTTCCAATATTTTATTGATGTCTTGTTCTATTTCACTCACTTGGAACACCTATGTACTAGGAGGGTATTACATTGTAATAAATATGTACAAAAGGTTGGAAGATTATAGAAAAAACCATGGATGACCATTGAAAGAAGCAAAGGAAATCAATCGACCATTTAAAAAAATTCATTTGCGACCATTGAAATAAGATATTTTGCTGGAGGGAAGAGCATAAATATTTTGCTAATTTGTAATGGCCCGAAGCGAATGGAGCAACTCTACTTCCAGATGTATTTCAGGTTCCCCATCTTTACAGTTTGGTGGAGAAGGGTGTGCATTTTTTGATTCCTACTACTCCAATTATTACCTAAGGGTCCTAATGCATGATAAGGGATACTAGGAAACCTTAGGACACACTTGAAGATTGCAGAAAAAATCATGGATGGCCATTGAAAGAAGAAAAGGCAACCAATCGACCATTTAAAAAAATTCATGGGCGGCCATTGAAATAAGCTATTTTGCTGGAGGGAAGAGCAGAAAACTTTCACTAATTTGCAATGGCCCAGAGTGAAGGGAGAAACTCTACTTCTAGATATATTTTAGGTTGTCCATTTATACAATTTGGTGAGGAAGGGTGTGCATTTTCTGATTCCTACTGCTATATTTCACTCACTTGAAACACTTATGTACTAGGAGGGTATTAAATTTTAATAACTATGTACGAAAGGTTGGAAGATTGGAGAAAAAATCATGGATTACAATTGAAAGAAGAAAAGGAAACCAATCGACCATTGAAAAAAATTCATGGGCGGCCATTGGAATAAGCTATTTTTCTAGAGGGAAGAGCAGAAAACTTTCGCTAATTTGCAATGGCTAGAAGCGAAGGGAGAAACTCTACTTCTAGATGTATTTCAGGTTTCCCATCTATACATTTTGGTGAAGAAGGGTGTGCATTTTTTTATTCCTACTGCTCCAATTGCTACCAAATTATGCCTCCTAAATACTGTGAATATTACCATGTGCATGTCTTTTATACAAACTTCGCGGGGTGAAGGAAGAAAATGAAATACTTAGGGCAGAGAGGAGAAACAATTTGGAATTACTAAAAATCTTTGAGAAGAGATGAGATTATTGTGAGAAGAGGGGGAAAATCAACTGGGTCAAATTATCCAAGCCCTGAGACAACAAATTTCATCATTGTGTGTAGAGAGCGAGAAGCAATTGGGGACAATTCAAAGAATGCAAAAATAGATTGAAATCTTGCGTGCAGAGGAAGCGAAACAAAGTGAGAGTGCAAAAGAGGAGATTGGGTTTCTTCAGAAAATATCAAGCAAAGCATTGGCTAATCCAGATGTAATGCTCTGTGCTTCTGATGGTTCAACATTTCAAGCGCATTCTCTCATTCTCTTCAGTGCTCTTTTCATTTTTCCCTATTTTTAGCATTCCTAGGGGTCCTAACGCGTGATGAGAGAGAGAGAGAGATACTCATTTTCCTATACGTTGCATGTATGGGCAATAATGACTACCTATTTTATACCTTACTTGATTGAAATGGATGGAAAAAATGTTGATGACTAAAGATTATTTTAGGTTAATCATGTGTTAGATCATCTCAAGATCTTTCCTACACTTTTTGAATGGAGTCAATCGGACTCTGTATGTGGAAGTTATGGCTTCCAGAAGAAAAGCCTATTTTTGTTTCTTCATAACCCGCTCAGGTTATAGAGAATAAAATGCATAGTTTTTACTTCTTCAAAAGCTAATCGGGTTTTAAAGCACTTTTTTCTTTTCAGAACCCGATCGAGTTATTTGAAATTTAGAAACTCGATCGGGTTCAAGACAGATTGAGTTTTTTTATAATATTTTCTAGGCTTGGTTACCAAGCCTAGAAAAATTTCAAATTTTCAATAACCTGATCGGGTTATATGAAATTTGAATATTTTTTTAAGATGTGTTCACTTTTTTGGTCCACAACTTGGTGCACACACCCTCATAGACCAGTACCTTATCCAATGGTAAATGGAGTCAAACATAATATTGCAAAGAAGATCCTAAACAAAGGAAAACAACACAGTCTGATATGTCTATATGTATTAAATAAGACATACACTATAAAATCAAGTTCTACTTGTGAATCCATCTATGTATTCAAATATGCAATTACCTACTCAAAGAATTTAACCCTCCCTTTGGAAGAGACCTTGGAATAGATAATACATTAATCAACATCCACTGAAAGACAAGTCTGGAAAATCCTCAATACCCCATCTCATACATATCTGAATACATATCCTAAATCATAGTTATCCCTTGAATAACTCTATTGCAAGCTTTACAATAGACACAACTTAAACACCCGGGATGCCCTAGTTTATATGATGAAGAAACATAATGGAGACAACTTGATAACATAACAAAAATACTGAATTTCATTGATAAGCAAGCTATTACAATGATGTTCTTTCCTAAAATAGAAAGGATACAAGAACACTCTTTATGCACAGAAGAGGGAAAATATATATAGAGGTACCACACTTGAAACCTGCTATGAATATTTGTAGAGAAACTGGAACATAATGAAATCCCCAAACATAACGGAATCATCAACCTTTAAAACAGATAAAAGAGGGATATAAATAGAAGAAGGAAACCCTAGAATTTAGGTCTAATTGACATCTTTCCTTATTGATATCTGATTCACACTTATCCTTTAATTCCCCACTGACTTGATCTTTATTCAAAATATCTGAAAATATAATATGATCTCCATGGCCACTTGACTAGGAACATTAATGCAGAAGTGATAGGAAGTGGACTACGGTTTCAAATAGTATACAATCTTGAATAGAAAACCCTAAAATTGTCACACGACATTAATAGTCAACATAAAACATCCCCTCAGCACCATACCACTCCAATAAATAAACCCAGAAGATTAGATAAATTCACAACCTACCTCTATAGCTTGGAAAATAGTGCCACTTCTTGAAACTCTGAGAAACATTTTAAATATTCAAATATTCTAGCCCTAACGACTACAAGTGGCTTAGATTCAATATCAACAGTTGAGATCAAACCTCAACATCATTTTAAAACATAGTCGTGGATCTACTTAAAGTTACTCAGGCCTGCAATCTGATTAGACACGCGGGTAAAAGCACAAAAAGATGTCACCCTTTTACAAAGGAAAATGTTAACAACACCAAAATTTTAACACTTTAAGGGCATAAAAGTCACATTTCTGTTGAGAATTTGAAGATGATGTAAACTGAAGAAATGTGTGAAATAGGATGAATTATATGCCTATAATTTTTTTAAATAAAATGGAGACAAAATTAATATGTTTTTTGAAATTTTTAGGTCTATTTTTCCATTTTCTGAAAAATACTATAAATCAAGGAGTTTACTTCCCGCCGAATCAATATAAGTAAAACATTGTATTTTCCTCCAATTTCATAATATGTTTTAGATGACATGTATAGCTAGTGCAGAACAAAATAAAAAGGTGTTTTTAATCTATAGTTTTCCCGTTTTAAGTTTTCAAAGTCAAACTTACCTGAAATCAATAATTTTTGTCTCCCGCCACTTTTCCCCTATCAAAACTATACCAAAAACCAAATAAATTACACATTATTGAAGAGAAATCTCTTGTCTATTGTTTTCTATGATTTTAAATTTTTTTTGAACTGATTTATCATTTTTTTTATATTTTACGAACCAACGACTGTTTGACTGTTAAAATACCTAATTTCAATATTTTTTAATTAAAATAGACTATGTCTAATTAAAATAATATAAAATCTATATGAGGATATTCTTGACTCTAATCTCTACAAAAGGGTATTTTTGAATTTTTAAGAAATATCATTAAAAAGACTAGGAGTGATTGAAATGTCACTTTTTTTGAAATAATTTTATTTCTATGGTAATTAGACTCAAAGTGGTATAAAACATATATTTAATAGACATTTCCAATTGGAAAATTTAAGGAACTTATCTAACTTAGCTAGAATGAAACTAGCTAGACTATATATTTGACAAAAATTAATTTTTAGTTAGAAATACTAAAATTCAGCTGTGTTGATAAGTTAGCCTAAAAGGTGATAGATTATTATGCTTTTACCCATGCGTCGCATAGGCACAATCCCTCAATGGATAGATCTCAATCACCTTTGCTTCGAGCCTTTACACCTGTCATCAGATCTATTCAAACTTGTTTGCACTTTAACTTATCCTCATCCTCAACCTCTAACCAGTCTTTAACCTTCACTTTATCTGGAGATTGCGCGACTGAGTAATAATCAAAGTTGTCAAACATTTCACTTAACTCAGGTCACATTTAGAGATTACGCGCAAGCCACAAGATCTTTCTTGAATCAACGGTTCTAAATTAATCTTGTCTGGCCCACCTTAACTTTACTTGAGTCAAGAATCTATCTGGAGACCACATGACTAAAGAAATCTCTAAGTCTCGAGAATATAATTTCTTAACCTTTAAGTTTATTTTGAGACTTGGCGTAGACCACACGATCAAGGCAAGTACTTAACAAGATCAACAGCCTATGTTGAATCTCACAAAGAAAGATATGACCTCATCTTTATCTAGAGATCATGCGCCAACCACACATCTCTATCCAGATGTACGGCCTATGCTGAATCACTGAATCAAATTAACCAAGCTTGATCTTAACTTAGGTCTATCACGAGATTCAGAGATAAACTGAGTCTCTAAATCACAGACTCATTTACTAACCTTGGATTTTATCATGAGACTATGCGCAAGCCACAGGATTAGATCTTAATCAATGGTCCACGTTAAGTCTCTGAATATTTATGTACTTACTCATTTCCTTGTGAGATGGCATGCCAGCCCTAGATCTCAATTTGCATCAGCGATTCTAATTCATTCCATGCTAACTCCACCTTGGTCTAACTTAAATCATACTCCATTTAGATATTGTGCGACCAAGGAAAATTTCCAAGTCCCTAGATAAATTCTTCAACTCTAGTTACATTCAGAGATTTAGCGCAAGCCCTCAGATTCATCTGTCCTTGAAAACACATGGCAATACCATATCAAATCCCTGAAAACCTGACTCATCCTTGAAACTAACCATGCTTGAACTCTGGTCTATTGTGAGATTATGTGACTAAAGAGATCTCCAAGTCATGAGAACATTTCTTAACCCTTGAGTTCATTCTGAGATCTCATGCCAAGCACACGATCTAAAAAAGATCTGCGGTCTGCGCTAGATATCCAGAAATATCATGACATCATCAATTCATTGTGAGATTAAGCACCAACAACTCATGTCGATCCCGATCTATGATCCTCGCCAAGTCTCACAATCCTTCTGTACTTGATTAATTCTTTCCAAGATTACATGCCAGCTGTGAGATGAAAACTTAAAGATAACTTGATCGACGACCTACGCTGAATCTCCCAAAGGAATAGATGACGTGGGTTTTATTTCACGACTTAACATGAACCACACAATCAAAACAAGATCTACGCCCTATGCTATGTCTTTGAAAACATTTGTACTTGGCCATTTCCTTTTGAGATCTGGCATGAACTACACATCTCTGGCAAGATTGACGACCCCTGTTTTGTCTTGAAACATTTTACTTAACCCTAAGTTTGTCTGAAGATCTCGTGACCAAGAAAAAAAGTGAACCAATTCCTGACCCAAGGTCTATCTGGAGATTGCACAATGATGTAATCTTTGATTGGCTGAATGAAATATTTGACTCATGGTTTTCTTAGAGATTACGTGTGAGCCATGGGATCTTAAACAAGATCCACAATGCGCGTGAAATCTAGAGATAGAAATCGCACATTCTATTTTTTTTGGAGATTAGGAGACACAAGGCTTTTCTAGATAAAATAATATTTCTTAGCCACACACATGACACAAAAAGACCTAAGTGGCTCAGAAAAGGTAACTTGAAATTAGAAACTTCCATGAAGGGTTTAGGGTTTTGCACCAATGGATAGGAAATTTGAAATTAGGGCTTGGGGACACAGAGAAAATAAAAGAAGAGCATTCATGGCTTAGATCAAAATTCTTAAAAATTGTTTACAGTGCTAACAGAACCAATTCCCAAGTATTATTATTCTTTATCTGATGCAATTCTTCTTTCATAACATTATTCAAAGATTCTTCTCTACAAAACTCATCAGTAGTTTTAGGTTCTAATTGAGAAATCAAACAAATTTCATTTCTTAATCTAGATCTTGTCATCATGTCTCTATCCACATTTCAAAAACAATTGATCTTCAGGAGGGTTTTTCTTAACATACCTTGGTGTCTTTTGAGTTTCTATAGAACCATTCAAGCATAGTTCAATTTCATTGTCAACTTCAAGAGTTTCCTCTTGACTTTCAGTTACCTCCATGTTCTTTGAGATTTGATTACAGTCATATATCCTTTCTTGAATCTAAAACTTCTCATCAATTTTTACATTAGCACTTTCAATCATCTTCCTTAATCTTAGATTGAGACATTTATGTCCTTTTATCTTGGTGGAATAACCAAGGAAGATCCCTTCATCACTTCTAGCATCAAACTTTCCTATTCCATCATTTCTTTTGATATAACATTTACTACGAAATATTATGCAATATTTTATAGTACGAGTATGATTATGTAAGGAAACTCAGGTGCGGAAATAGCTTCCTACACTAATCTCTATAGGAAAGTATTGTGTAAATTATTTTAAATCCTTACAATTTCAGATTCGTTAACTACTTTAACAAAGATATTGCAACCACATACCATGCATATAGAAAAATAGAGAGTGACACAATGATTTACCCTGGGGAAAACCTTTCGGTAAAAAACCCCAGCACTCCAAAACCTGCACAATGTATTGATCAAAACTATTACAGCTTACAATACAATTGCAATGCAAATTCTTTCAGAAGATTTCAAAACCCTTGAAGACAAATCACGGCAGCAGAAAACATTCCAACAATACTAAAAAATGCTTATATCATGCGCTTCACTTTTTAGGGATACTCCCAAAGATAACCGTATTAGGGTTTTACCATTCTCCAAGAAAATAGGAAACCCAAAAATTTTATCAGTTGCCACTTGTCTTCACCTGTCATTGAATCTTCCTGACATAGCTCTTACGTGTCATAGGAATCCTTCATAACCATTTTAGCCATGATCTCCTTACACACAATTCAAGATGCTGACACATCAACATTATTTGCAAGAAATACATTTTACAAAACAAATAACAAGAATAGGAATTATCCAAGGTTGAGACACCTTATTCCTAACATTCTCCCACTTGTCAAACACCTTGTAAGAGCAACAAGAACATAACAGGAACTAATCGCTATAGGCCAAAAGGCCCATAGACTCTGAACACCATCTGAACTTCTCAGTGCCCACTAGTTTCGTTAATGCATCTGCAACATTCTTCACAGTATCTACCTTCTCCAAATTTATCTTTCCATCTTCCACCATATCTCTCACAAAGTGAAACTGCACATCAATGTGCTTCGTTCTAGCATGGAAAGTTGGATTCTTCGCAAGGCAAATAGCGCTCTGACTGTCACACCAAATAGTAATCTGTTTTGCATCAACACCAACATCAGAACACAATCTTCTAAGCCAAATGGCTTCGTTACAAGCATGAGTAGCAGCCATGTACTCAGCTTCTGTAGTGGACAAAGCAACCACAGGTTGTCGCTTACTCATCCAACTGATGGCACCACCAAACATAGTGAACACATAAGCACTGGTGGATCTCC
>MU223437.1:2468864-2478992 GCA_018584345.1 Thuja plicata | reverse complement strand
CTTTATCATATTCAAATCTATGTATTGCTTTCTCATTTCCATGTTATGTTAGGATTGTTAATCTAGAAGATTAGATCTTGATATTGCATGTTTAAAGACTCTTTTCAAAAGAGCAATACACACACACTATACATTCTATAATCGGCTATTTGTGGAGGTGGAAATCACCAAAATGGGGGTTTGACTAAGTAAAAACCCTATATAGCCACCCCAAAACCCCTTTTTCAGATATTTGCAGGTGCAGGATAGCAGATCTGAGACCAGATCTAGATACCCTTTTTAGTTTTCTTTCGGACGAAGTGAACAGGGACACTTTTGGATCTGTGCAGGATAAGGTTGGCATTTGTGGTATAGGGTCAAAATTTTTCATAAGACGACATTAGAATGGGAAAATTTTTCTGGGTTTTGTTTGTCTCTGCGTTTTGGTCCGAGATCAACTATCAGCATTACCAGAAACAGTCTACAAAACTCAAAAAATGAGTTTTTCCAGATATGCTATGTTATGAGGTAGGCTTCTTATCCCCTTATTCTTTACATGCTCTTTTCCATCCTTTTGATCAGTATAGTTAAGTGTAAGGTATTGAATTTGGATTTAGGATCTCTCTTCTCATTATGCAAATCTTACTTAGGAGATCTCTAGCATCAACCAATCCAAATTTTATCCATTACATTTTGGTGAACCCGCGATAGACAACACTTTCATTTCTTTGGTGTTAGATTTACATTTCATATTAGATATTGCATGCATATAAGTAGACTTTCTTTTATGTTCTTGCATTTATATTTTGAAATTCACAAAAATTACAAAATCACTTTAAAAATACAAAAACATTTACATTTTTCATGCTTATAGGAATCCTTGTGTTAAAAATGTATGATTTGTGTTTTGAATACTTTGATGAAAATTTTATTGTGCAAAATGATAGATCCCTTAATGAGGTACATGGAAGTGAGAATTCCAATAGCTCGAATGTGATCCCCATGGATCCTATTCCTATTTCATCCTCCTCCATAACTTCTGCAATTGACCTTTACCATAGAATGTATGCATGGTTACCTTCATATTCCTCTATTTGCAACATTGAGGCACCTAAAATGGTATTTCCTAAACCTTTGATGACAGTAAAAGGATGTCCTCGAATGACTATTAAGGGTAAACCTAGAGATCCTTTGGATTTCTTTGATAACACGGATTTTGTTTCGCATGCTTATCGCACACAAAATAATCCTCAACCTACTGTCCCAACAACTTTACCTCCTTCTCAACCTATGCTTCCTCAAGCACCTAGGTTACCTTCTTCCTTTAAGGAATATGACTTAGTGGAACAATTACGTGCTACTCTGGCTAAGATATCTTTATGGGAATTACTTCAAACTTCTCCTACATATCATGAGGAGCTGCAAAAAGCATTATCTAATCTACCTGTTCCACATTAATTCATTTTTGGAGTCCATGCATACTATGCCTTCTTTACCTCCTATTGTGTTTTCTGATAATGATTTACCTACTGTTGAGGTGTAGAATCAATATGATGCTCTTAATGGTTGCTGTCTCTATTAACCAAAATATTATTCGTAGAACATTGCTTGATAATGGATCTGGGCTTAATGTTTGTAGCATGGATATTCTTAAGGAAATTAAAGCCAATCTCACAACTATTCAACCAGATAATATCCCTATCCGTGGATTCAAAAATATTGCAAAGAAAAATTTGGGTATTATCACATTACCTATTAAAGTTGGTCCTGTGCTTCTTTACACTCCTATCCATGTTATGCCTAGACCACTCAACTATAACCTTCTATTAGGAAGACCTTGGTTACATACTATGCATGCAGTTCCTTCTACTCTTCATCACAAGGTTAGGTTCATTTATAATAATCTAATGTATACACTACATGTGGATGATGCACCAAACCCTTGCCTAAATGCAGAATATATTAAGATTCCCGAGCCTATTCAACCAATAAAACAACCTGAACAACGCCCCGAGGTTAAACAAGATGAGATTCCATCCTCTTCCCTAACAGAAGATGATTGGGGAACATTGGATTTTAATCCTAATTTTATTGGAGAATATAAGGTATCAAATTTGGAATTTTTGAAAGAACAAACTAAGTTTGAGAGACAAGTCTTTATTCCCTCTCCGCTTTCTAAGGAGTTAAAAAGTAACTTTGTTTCTGCTTCTCACGATGAAACAATTGAGACAATAAAACCATATTATTATGACATTGTGACATATGCCACTTCTTTAACTCAATCTAATATGGCCGATAGGTACGGTTCTGGTTATCACTTACTCAAGAAATTAGGATTTAATGGAAAAGGTTGTGGTAAGTATGAACAAGGTATACAAGTACCCCTGGATAATGATGGTTATGATTATAATTATGGGTTAGGATTAAATCCTTATAGGCAACCCTCGGTTTTTCCTCTTAATGTTAATCATATTTGTGGTGGAAATTTGAAATTGGTTAATCCACTTCTCCTGGACATGGACCAAAAACCTAGGTTGGATATCTTTCCTGAGGATGTAGCCCTCGCTAATTTTTTAGGAGCTTATCAAGATCTACCTACATTTCATCATAAAAGAAGGAAATTGTATTGCTTGAATAATGAGGCCTATTTTGGAGAAAATGAGGAATCAGATATTTTCCCTTTGCCAATAGATTCTCCCATACAAAGTAATTTTTTAATAACTGAGACCATGGATGTTCAAGTAGATGAGAATGATGTTGAAAAAACAATCAAAATTGGGAAGTGTTTGAATCAAGATGAACGTGATCAATTGGTTTCTCTCTTACTTGAATATAAGGATATCTTTGCTTGGACATATTCAGACATGCCTGGTATAGACCGCAAGATTGTCACTCATAATATTGTCCTTAAACCCAATGCTAAACCTGTAAAACAAAAGATTTGTAAGATGAATCTCGGCATCGCTTTATTGGTAAAAGCTCAGATTGAAAAATTACTAGGTGTCGGATTCATCTGGTCTATTGATTATTCTGACTGGATTTCCAATATTGTGGGTGTCTCTAAAGGAGAAAATAAAATAAGAATGTGCACTGATTTCCAAGACTTAAACAAAGCATCCTTAAAAGATGATTTTCTGCTACCTAATATTGACATAATTGTGGATTCCACAGCAGGTCATGCGCTATTATATTTTATGGATGGATTTTTGGGTTATAATCAAATCTTTATTCCTATTGAGGATCAACTTAAAACCACATTTATCACACCTTGGGGGACATTCTATTGGGTTATGATTCCTTTTGGATTAAGAAATGCGGGAGCTACTTATCAACGCACCATGACTTTGATTTTTCATGATTACATTCACAAGATTTTGGAAGATTATGTGGATGATATCTTGGAAAAATCCATACAAAGAGAAGATCATGTGTTCATTTTAAGACAAATATTTGAAAGAATTAGGAGTTACAACATGAGGTTAAATCCTAAGAAATGTGCTTTTGGAGTTGATTCCAGAAAATTACTAGGATTCATTATCTCTAAGCAAGGCATAGAAGTTGATACTAAAAAGATCAATGCTATTATTAACATGCCTCCTCCAAAGAATATTTCTCAATTGTGTAGTTTACAAGGTAAAATACAATCTATTTGTTGCTTTGTTTCTAACCTAGCCGATAGGACTATTCCTTTTACTTCTTTACTTAGAAAGGACACTATTTTTTCTTGGAATCAGGAATGCAAAAGATATTTTGAGCAATTTAAAGAATATCTTGCTAATCCTCCCTTTCTACAACCTGCTCAATTCAATAAACCCTTTTATTTATATACTTTTGCCACTTCCAATGTCGTGAGTGCATTGTTAGCTCAACATGATAATGATGGCAAGGAAAGACCGGTATACTATATTAGTCAGACTTTGTTGGATTATGAAACATGATATACTCAACTAGAACAACAATGTTTGGCTTTATTTTATGCTTGTCAAAAACTCTGACATTATTTACTCAATGTTGAAGTCAATGTGGTTGTTAAATTTGTTCCTTTAAAACACCTTTTCTCAAAAACTGATCTCTCTGGACAATTAGCAAAATGGGTGATGTTGCTCACAGAATTTGATCTAAATTTCATCCTTCAAAAGTCAATTAAAGGACAAGCTTTAACTGATTATTTAGCTAAAGCTCCTTTTCCTCATGCTAATACAACTATTACCTCAGTGGAATTCCCCGATGAGAATATATTTGCAATCAAACAAGATGATATTTGGGAATTATATTTTGATGGCTCTAGGTGCAAGACAAGTTCTAGGGTGGGCATCATCTTGATCCCTCCTACAAAGAAACTGATCCCTTTGTCATATAAATTAACTTTTCCTTGTACCAACAACATTGCAGAGTATGAAGCTCTTATAGCTGGTCTACGAGCAACTTCATCCCTTCACATTAAAAACTTAGAAATTTATGGGGATTCACAATTGATTGTAGAAAAAATCAAGGGAGGTTATCAAACTAAGAATGATAAGATGGCATAATATTGAACGTTGGCTCTCGATATTCTTTCATAATTCTCTTCATCTACAATTCAAACTTTACCTAGGAAGGATAATCGACATGCAGATGCTATGGCAAGCGCGACTTCTTTGGTTTGTCTTTAAAATAATGATGAAAATTTTCAATTTACTATACACACTCTTATACTCCCTGCCATTTCTGATAAGGTTACTATTAATTACTATAATTTGCATTTAGATGAATGGTATTCGCATATCTTCCATTTCCTGAAAGATAATACTTTTCCAGAATCAGCAACAAGGAACACCCATAATCGTATTAGAAAGCTCGCAACCCGCTATATCATTTTAGGAGAAACACTTTACAAACACTCTTACAATGGTTTACTATTAAGATGTCTTAACAAAACCAAAGTACCTGCAGTGTTAGCATAAGCTCACTTTGGTTCTTGTGGGGGACATTTTGGTGGGAAGTCCTTAGTTAATAAACTCCTCAGAATGGGATATTACTGGCAAACAATGGAACAAGATTCCTTTACATTTGTCAAAAAGTGTCCTCAGTGTCAACAACATGGTAATTTAATTCATGCTCCTACTCGTGAGCTTCGTAATCAGGTTGCTCCATGGCCTTTTAGCATTTGGGGTTTTGACCTTATTGGAAAAATTTCTCCAGCTTCTTCTCAAGGACATACGTACATTCTCATGGCTACAGATTACTTTACTAAATGGGTAGAAGCTATTCCTCTTCGTTCTACTACTACAAATGTTATTTGTGATTTCATCCACAACTATATTATAGGACGCTTTGGTATTCCTTCAATGATAGTTTGAGATAATGGTACATATTTTAAGAACAAAGAAGTCATGAAATTCATGGAGAAATATCGTATACAACATAGATTTTCTAGTCCTTATTACCCTCAATCTAACGGTCAAGCTAAAGCATCGAATAAGGTTATTGAACAAATATTAAAGAAAATAGTTAACAAGCATGCGAAAGATTGGCATACACAACTTACTTATGCCTTGTGGGCTTATCGGATGAGTGTTCATACAACCACTGGCACTTCACCTTACAATCTTGTTTATGGGACTGATGCTATCATGCCTTTGGAATTAGAAATACCTTCCCTACATGTTTCATTTCATGGGATCATTGACAAAGATAATTTTTGGGAACAACGATTACAAGAATTAGAAATGTTAGATGAGCAATGAATAAATGCTTTGGAACACATTAAGGCCTATCATAAATCACTCCAAAAACAATATAATCACAAGGTGATTAAATGGTCATTTTTGGTAGGTGATTTAGTCTTATATGGGAACCAAAGAAATGTGAATGCTTTACCTGGTGAAAAAATAAAATTTAGTCCAAATTGGCTTGGACCCTTTGTGGTAATTGAGGATTTTACTTCAGGTTCTTATAAAATCACTGATATGAATGACGTTCCTCTTAGGGAACCTATTAATATCATGCATCTCAAACATTATTATCCTTAAAACATTATTTCTTTCTTAATGTGTGTATGTGTTCCTTATAGAATAAGTATTTTATAAGTTATGTAAATTAGAATGCATTCATACATATCTTCCTTTCCTCTTTCTTTTATTTAGTTTGGTGTATTGATGAAAGTGAAGGTAATCAATCATAGAACTAAATTGTTCCAAAAACAAAGTTTTCTCTATAAATAAACTTTTTCGAGTTTGGTACATATGTGGCACAAGGGCCATATCTATCAATCCCTATCCCTATGCTCTGAAGGAAGGTGGCTCCCAGCTCTCTCAGATCTATGATATGAGGCTGAGGATATTGGAATGGTAGTCCATGTGTGACTCCTCGATATTCTCATCTCCTGGATCTGCTCCGGGGCTCTCTCTAGGTCAGCCATCAATCGCTCTTCTCTTTCCTTGCATAATCTTAGCTCTCACCGCACACTCAAGAAGATATCTGTGTGTCTTCCGGGATCCCTTTGTCCTTCATGGGATTCTCTCTCACTAGCTAGAAAGTGGTAGGATATACATGTATCCTTCAGAACCTTTGATACAAAACTCCTCCACTCCGCTACACTTCCTGCAAAATTCAAATATAAAGCTTACTTAATTTCTTCTTCTAAAAACAAAATTATTATTCAAAGACATTCTAAAAGCTATATCATACCTGGATCTCTAGCATAGACATCAATAAAAGGTCTAGATGGTGGGGGCATGGAGTGACTACTCTCCCCTCACTCACTATGTCTAGGCCTCGGTGGTGGTGTCTTTGTATGCGATTGGGGAGGTTGTTGTGATCTCAAAGGAGTAACATAGACTGGATGATCACCGATGTCTGTACTATGACCTGGGGGCATCTCCTCCACTCTCTCCTCTTCCATAGGATCTCTACTGATGGGAGGCTCCTCCTCATCTCTCAAATCCTCATCCTCTCCTGCTAGCATATCATCTCCTCGGTGGTTCCTCTTCAAAGGACCTGGATCACCCGTGGGGTATTCATCGGGAAAGATAGGATGGGTACCCTATAAACTCCAGTATCTGATATACTCTCTACTCACACCTACATAGGATAACTCAGGAGCTACCTCTATATCCTTAGTCTCATCAGTCTCACTATCCACAGTATCAGCTACTGTTGGTCGATGTATGGCGCCGGGTCTCTGATAGTATCTCACCGGATATGCATATCGGGGTACTGCCTGAGGGACTCCCTGTATCAAACCAAACTACCTCATCACCCTATCATACTAATAAGGCATCACGACATGATGGGTAGGACCTTCTAGCAGCTTGCGCTGCTATGAGTGTCTCAACTACTATCAAGTATCTAGCCACTCTACCATCTGAAAATATGGTCTCCAAATCACATCTATACCTGGTATCCGGTCAAGGCATACCCTCCAAAAGAGGATATCTCTGTGCTGCCAGACATCAGCTAGCGGATATGCGTAAGCTCTTGGTGCACTCGCATCTATCATCGTAGGAGTACCCTATGGTCATGTACATGCATAGTTCTCAAACATCCAAACCTGTAGTAAGGTGCACACCGTAAGACTCTCCCATTGATATCTCACCAACTGACTCAGCTCATGATAAAGATGAGCCAACATGCTGTGGCCCCATGAGATAGTGACCCTGTCACTCTCCATCCTGCGTACAAGATGAGTAAATGGTGCTGAAAATACTATACCCTTTGTGTTGGGAACTACAACCAAGGCAAGAATATAGAGCATCACTCTCTGTACCGGAGGTGTTAGACCCGCTAGAATGGCTGCTAGAGAAATATGATCTGATTGAGTCTGCAACTGTGATACTCATCCCAAATAGTACTCCATATCTGCAAAAATATCAGGTGGACCCCGCGGTACTCTCGGTCTGACAGGCTCACCCCAGATCAAAAGT
This sequence comes from Thuja plicata, assembly GCA_018584345.1. Lineage (NCBI taxonomy): Eukaryota > Viridiplantae > Streptophyta > Pinopsida > Cupressales > Cupressaceae > Thuja > Thuja plicata. The sequence goes on along the minus strand of MU223437.1, from coordinate 2,471,109 downwards.
CATAGGATCCTATACACATCCTCCAATGTAACTGTGATCTCTCCTGACGGAAGATGGAAGGAACATGTATCCTCATCCCATCTCTCTATCAAGGTCGATATCATAGATCGATGGAACCTCAGTTGTGGTAGGTCTGCTACCCAATACAATCCTACATCTCTCAACAACTAAATATCCTCTGGTTGTAGCTCAGAGACACTCCCTGTGACAGACAAAAGTAGCCCTCCAAAAGGATGCCCTCAAAGACGAATTGGATCCTGCAAGCACAAACATAAGGCATATCAATCCTTCTGAATCAAACAACTTCAAAACCCACCTGACCTAGACAGGGTCGACCTTAATAGGTCAGGGTCAACCTTTAGGGGTTAGGTTCAACATTTAGGAGTCAGGGTTGACGTTAGTGGGTCAGGGTTGACCTACTCCCCAACAAGGACAGAACCTTCCCAGACAGAGTCGACCTTAAAGGGTCAGGGTCGACCTTACTGGGTCAGGGTCGACCTTCTTTGGTCAGGGTCAACCTTAAAGGGTCAAGGTTGACCTTATTGGGTTAGGTTTGACCTTCCCTATAAAAACATCAAAATTTCAATCACAGATACTAAAAATAAGAACTTACCTCTGGCAATGGCTGTCTGTCGGCTGGACACTCTCTCAGGATCTCCATGTGGCTTGCTCAAAATTCCTCTCTCTTTGGCATCCAATCTCCTTGCTCCAACTCTATAAATGGTAAGAATGAGGGGGTAAGTATCTCTTTCTCCTATTTATAGACAATAAATTAGGGTTTTTCTAGGGTTTCATTTCAAGTTATGAAGGTTAAATTCAAATTTTCCCTTTATATGCATTTAGATAGACATCTACTCTTTTCATCATAACTTGAGTTTGGTAACTCCATTTTCAGTGTCATCAGAGGCGTTGGAATCATGATTTAGATACCTAACATCTTGAATTAGTTTAAGAAGGTTTAGGAAACTTCTAACTAGTTTAGTAAAGGATTTGTCAACAAATTGCATACTTAGTATATCAAACTCAACTTATCACCCTGTTTAACCTTCCATGAATTAGTAAGCTTAATCAGGTGGGGCATAAGGGGATCTATATACTTATCAAGATCATAATAGTAATACTTAGGTTCTCTTTGGATTTACATTAACCTTGTGTGTTGCAGGCTGCGGATACTAATGGTTTCTTGCAGGATCTTTGCATTAAGGACTTGGCTATATCCCTTTTATACTTTGTGATGTTTTCTTACTTTATCTTGCATATTCACGTAGTATCATAGCTAAGATAAAGCAGAGGATAAATGTATCATCTTATAATGGAAGCACTTCCACTTTGGATGAGTTTAGCACCCTCATTTAGTTTGTTTTCATATCAGATTTGCATATGTGTTTGATTAGGTGAAATTAGGGTTAGGATCTTGTGGATCCTCCTAGATTTCCCTCTCCATGGATCTTTTTCTCTACGTAGGATCTATGTATTTTTCCTCCTAGGCCTCATCCTATTCTCTCTCTAGGCCTCTATGCCTTCTTAACATTCTGATTCATTCCCCCACCTTCCTAGGTCCCCGACTGACCTGGGAGCCTCTCTGCAACATTCTGGAGACCTACCTGAAACCTCAGGACAGGGTTGAGGTTGACCCTAACCTAGGTTATGGTTGAGGTCAACCCTATCCTAGGATAGGGCCGAGGTTGACCCTATCCTCTGTCAGGTATGGGTCCTCACTTTCACATCTGGAGCTTATCGGGATCTGAAACTTAAAATAGGTCCTTGGGTTTAGATGCGGAAGTGCTTTCTTTGATATTTGAACTATTATGTTCCCTCCTTGGTTGGTGATTTTAATTGGACCATAATTCAAGATGAAATTTGAATTTGAGTCCCTTTCATTTCCCTAGGAGACCTATATTGAGATCTCTATATTAACACTCTCTTTTGCCTTCATTTGATCATGAGATAAAAACAAAATCAGGAGATGACATGATGAAATGTTGCAAACAAGAAAGAGGATGATATAGAAAGCTAAGAAGACATATCATCATTTTAAATCAAGCATTTTCAAGGACAAGCCATGGTGGATCTTCATTGAAGCAAGAAGGCATTCTCTTTAGATCTACTATTTTCAATATTCAAGCATTCAAAGGACATTATCATGGGGTAGCAATTATGGATTGTGAGTTGATAGGAATACTTTAGCCTTGGGGGCTTGGTATTCTTTCTTTATCATATTCAAATCTATGCATTTCTTTCTCAT